>PVHP010009733.1:0-49614 GCA_004024765.1 Zapus hudsonius | reverse complement strand
TCCCCTCAAGCAGGGAGGAAAGAGAGAGAGAGAGAGAGAGAGAGAGAGAGAGAGAGAGAGAGAGAGAGAGAGAGAGAGAGAGAGGAACAAACAGGGCCCCCTCACCTCCAGAGCATACTTCTTCCTGCAAGGTTTCCACCTCCTAAAGATTCCACAGATTTATTATGTGCATTTATTATGGGGGACCAATCTCCCATGTGCACTAACCTATGGGGACATTATATTTCAACCACTACACCCCTCTAACCATACCCCAAATACCAAAGAGTCATTTACCTTTTCCTTTTCCTTGATGTACTCAGAAACCTCTGGCATTCTTTGTCTAGACTGCTTCAGGGATCCCCCCCTCTCCATCACCCCAGTGCTGGGCTTACAAGTAGGCATCCTATCTGTGCTGGGATCCAAAGTCAGATCTTCTCTCTATCTCTCCAGCCTTTCATGCTGCATTTCTTGCTTCTGTTTTAGTAGTAATTGTGATATCCTTCTGTTCAACAGAGTGCTTACATTGTGCCTTCTACTACCCTACTACTACTAAATTTTAATTTATTTATTTGCCAGCAAAGAGAAATAGAGTGAAGAGAGGCAGAGAGAATGAGCACACCAGGTCCTCCAGGAACTGCAAACAAACTCCAGATACATGTGCCACTTTGTGCATCTGGTTTATATGGGTACTTGGGAATTGAACTCAGGTTATTAGGTTTTGCAGACAAGCACCTTAACTGCTGAGCCATCTCTCCAGCCCTGTCATTTCCTTTCTTTGATGACCCCTGATACTAAAAGGCACATTGGAGAAAGGCTACCCACTTGGATGTCCCCTTCCTCTTTCCCGCCTAGTGATCTCTAATGAAACACCTTGTGTGATGCTGACTTTCCATCTTCTCAAGCCTCTGAAATTTGACATTGAATATTGAAAATAACATTTGAAAAACATGATGATATGTTACAACGCCACATTGTAATATGTGCAAAAATAATCAAATTTAAAATTTTTCACAGTGTTGTTGAGAACTTTCATATTGTGGTAAAAACATTCCTACAGAGAAACAAGTACATTTAATAGTTTAAATTGCTTAATGTAGGCTTGCTTCTCAGTTTGATTTGAGAAAGTTTCATTTCCTATCATCCAGCACATGATATTGTCAGTTTAGAATAGAATGCCGATGTAATGTGTATAATACAATACTGGAACCATTTCTTTCTGTTACTGTTGAAGGCTGATATATGAAATAGGAAGCTTTTTTCAACTTCTCTCCCTCACACACACCCCAAGTTGACAGCTTAGGCTAGAGGCCAAGCTGTGCTGTGAATTCAAGCTGACTTGTGAGCCTGTGGACCATCACAATGCTCTTTACATCCAATTTGCAGAAACATTCATGCCTAAGGCCCCGAGCATGCAAAACTAATTTGGTATGGATGTGATAGGAATTCTGAGCCTTTGCTAGGAATGAAAGAAATAAAATCAGCATTAGGAGCAAAGAGTGGAAAAGAATAAAGCATGACTTACTGATTTTTCCCTATATTCCCTCTAAATAATACATAGGCTTTGCCTGGCTTATATTTTGCTCTAGATTTCATTTATCATTCATACACTTTTATTTTATTATGTGCATTTTCTTTTAATTTTTAGCTTTCAGAGTTGCAGTTGATTCAAACTACCTGACTATAATGGCAATAAAACACAGTAATTAGCATTGAGTTTTGAGTAAGAAAAATATATTTAAAGCAATGATCTGGTTTTCACTGGCTGTATGAGATGAGGCAAATGATTTATATAATACTGTTCCAGGTTCTGTGCCTATTGAACAGAAAACATAATAATGCCTGACATTAGAACTTCTATGTCCATTTGTGCTGAGTACTATTCACTTGTTCACCTCCCTTTTCCTCTATCCTAGGATAATTTTTCCATATTCTCAGTTGTTTTGTGTATATGGAGGCCGACCTTCAGTACTCATTATATGACATCTTTTGATCTCTGTTTTAAAAATTATATTCAATTAATGGAAGACATCAGCAAGAAATTTAAAATGGAGAGTTAGTTTATGTCCTTTCTCATTGATCCATTTTTCCTTTAATTGATCCCTCAGCTTCTGGCGCATATTTGAACAGCTTGGATTCATCCGTCTCTGTTGGCATCTCCTCTCTGTGACCCCAGCTGATCCTAGATTCTGGATGCATAGTTGCCCTCCTTTCACATTTAGGTTTAAGGGTGACTTCTTGCTATTGTCAGAAGCCAGGCATCTTCACATTGTACATTCACTTCTTTGCCTACAATTTGAAAGTCATGATAATACTTTCATTCAAAAATAGTTTTAAAAGCAAATTCATTAATTCTGTTTTCTGTTGTTCAATCATACTTCATAGTTTGATTAATAATAAATGTGCTCCATATTAACTTTCATATTCATAACATTTTATTTTCATTTGACCTTCTTTTTTCTCCAAAGCCCTCTACAGGCTTTTAAAAAATATTTTATTTATTCATTTTCAATCAGTGAGAGAGAGAGATACCAGGGCCACCACCTTGTGGGTCTGGCTTATGTGGGTACTGGGGAATTGAACCCAGGGCCTTGGGCCCTGGAGGCAAGTGCCTTAACCACTGAGAAATCTCTCCAGCCCCATCATTTGACATTCTTATATTATTAAGATTTTTATATTTCTTCTTGAGGAGTCATTTCTGTTTCTACTTTTTTATCTTCAAGTACAGAAAAAGAAATGTCATAAACCTTGAGGTTCAGAACTATTGGTTTGCAGAAAAGACTCATACTTTTAAAATCATTCATATAGTTTAGGTAATTTTAAGACTTAACTATTTTTCTTTTCATTAAAACTACATTCAGAAACAGCTTTCAGGAGACAGCCTATTCTCTCTTCCTCTCTTCCTCGGTCCCAAATTAAAAGATTAGTTCTAATGATTTTTCCCTGTCATTTTCTACACTGAAGATTACTATCACTTGATAAGTCTAATTTATTCAATCCAAAAATTTTGTCATCATTTTCCCATTCTTTACACAAGCCTCTCTAGTAACCCCAGTGCTCTTGACACGCATCAAACTATCCAAACTTCCATTCAGACTTCTTGGTTCTACTGACAGAGGCAGAATACAATGTTTTCTATACGTTTATGACCAAAAATAAAAGCAAGTAAAAAGAAGACTAGGGATGGTGTTCAGCCTTTCAGAATGACACTTCTCTCTTACAGGATGCCTATGCTTTCTTTTAACTGACAGAAACTCCTTGCCCCTGAGCCAAAGGATAAACTGTCCACAATCAGAACACTGCCCTGCTGAACACCAGAAGCAATGGGTTGGGAGAAGAGTAGAGAGGAAGCCATGGATGAGTGGGTATTAGATGTGTGCGTGTCTATAGCCACATAAATAAAAACTATGCAACCAGGCAGATATCCCAAACTTATTCCTACACAGTATGAGAAAACAGTGTGGCAGTGAAAAGAAATAAGCCTAATCAAGTTCCTAATACTTGATGCATACCTGGATCCCTTGATTATTACTTTTTCAAAGCACTTAGCTTCCTCTGAAGACAACAACACTTTCTGGCAACACTCCTACAAAGAAAAACAGAAGTCCTGAACTACTGAGCACAGCTAACAATATGCCATCAATATGCACTTTGGTAAATCAGCGTGATTCATCCATGATGATGGATCATGGAATAAACTGAGAAGGGGACATCTATAAATAGTGCTAAATAGCACATTAAATCCAGAGTGGACATAGCATTGTTCAATGGCAGGCATCACAGGAACCAATAAGAACAGTCTCCAGTGCATGAGCTACCCAGGCTTCCCCAAGTGCTATAAAATGAGGATTTCAGAAACTAAACCAATTCAACTCCTAAATACATCTGGAAATGCCTGAAAGTTGAAAATTGTATCCAATAATTTCCCCAAGCTGCATAGCATTAAGCTAGTATAAATCATTTTGTATGACCGTGTATACTTTATAAAATCCAAGACACTTAGAAGTGAAAATTAATTTTATTGATAATTATGCCAATACTACAGGGATTAGGCATACCAAGACATACACCCATTCAAACATACCTCAACATAGCTAGATTATTTGTTACATATGAAGTCATGGAAGTGATGACAGCAGACAATGGTACAGAATCAGGATTCCAACTGCCAGCCAAAGCATTTAGATTTGCCTTAGAGACCATAAGAATTCACTCTATAAATATATTAGTAGGACCAAGTAGATGCCAGATATACAAATTTCCTTATTAAATAAAACTGAAAAAATAAAGGGCTAATGTATTTATTGTCAATGATTTTATACACCTTTATCCTATCAGGTTAAATATTCTAAGTATTGTATGTTCCTGACATTTATTTATCATCTAATTCATGTCTTATATATTTGGATAAAAGGAAATATATAAAGAATCACGGCATAGTCCCTTAGCCCTAAGGAGAAAAATGGATTTAAATAAACACTAAGTTATACTACAATGTGGAATTAAGTTAAATAAACCAGTAGAAGCAAGGTCTATATTTTCCATTCCATGTGCTTCCTACGTAAGATACAACACAGAACTCACCAGTCAGAGATTTGGAAAATTACTTAGCTAGGCTAAACATTTAAGCCTTAAGTATTATTTTTGTGGAGAGGGGTTTCAAAGTAGGGTCTCGCCCTAGCCCAGGATGACTTAGATTCACAATGTAGTCCCAGGCTGGCCTCAAACCCACAGAGATCCTCCTGCCTCTGTCTCCCAAGTACTGGGAGTAAAGATGTGCACCACCACACCTGACTTATTTTTTGGTTGAGTCTTAATTGTTTTAATTAGCATAAGTATTCCCAATAAAATAGGGATTAGAATAAAATGTCTTGATTTGGTCAATTATTTGCAATACAAGGCTCCCAGACATAGACAGTTCATTGAGAAGTTGTGTAAGCCCACTCAACTTAGTCAAAATGTTTTTTTCTTCTTTTAGTATTTATTTTCCCATGAAATCTAGCCTGCAGGATCAACTGCTTCCAAGTGCACAGGCATATCCATTTCCTAACTCATAATAATTTAATGTGGGGGAGTTCCTTATGCAAGCAGTGCTCTGAGAAATACCATAAACTGTGAAGAAAGTGGAGTTGATTGTACCTAAGTAGCGTGAATGGGCATGAGGTTATTGTACCTATGGGAACAACAAGATAAACCTACATGTCACCTAAAATTATACCTGTCACATTATAATGAAACAGTACATGGGGCTGTTTTTACACTGTGATCCTCAACTCCTTTCCCTATTAAAAAAAAAATAATGCCACAGCCTCTTGATTGAAAGTCTCAGCATTCAAATTTCAGAGCTTAGTAAAGCTGTTAGCTGTTGAAAAATCAACATAGTAAAATTGGAAATATCATCATTGTTACAAGTTAAACAAATAAAATGAACCATATCCTAGAGTTATTTGCATAAATTTGAATACATAATGCTTGAAACATTGACTAAGAGAACATGTAGCTACAATCTAGATATATCTCAAGGCAAGATTCACTTATTCTTAAAAATATGAATATTAATAAAGTGGTTTGTGCTACTTATGCAATTCATTGAATTTAGGGTATTATTCAATTCAAGTTAAAATATACGGAGTATTTTTTGAATAGATAGAACAATAAAATTCTTGTTTCAATGTGAGGAATCCTTCAGATCTCTTAGGTGCATTCATGCATGATTTTTACGTAGCAGGAAATAACAGATTAGCCTAAAAAGATAAAACCTGTTGTAAAATTTATACTATTCAGGGATATCTTTGGACCTTAAAATTTTGCTATTTTTAAACTTAATGCTATTTGCACTTTGAGAGTCAAATCTCTCAGAAGATCCATATGCTTAATTTGGAGTTATCATAATAAGTGGAGTTTCTCCACTGCCACAGTTCATAGGATACAACATAATTAGGAAACTGAGGCTGGAAAAGATCGACCAACAATGTCAGCAGTACAAAATTAAAGGTTGATTTATTGAGTTCTGAAATTCAAGTTTAGGGGATGATGATTGCTTTAAGTGCATCTGCTGCACATTCAAGGCCTGTGTGGTCATGTACATCTGTAACCCCAGTTCCATCAAGGGGGTAACAACCAGGGAATTGTCCAAGCTCATGAAAAGCAGCAAACTGAGGTATCAGTAAGAGACTCTGACTCAAATAAGAATGGAGATGGGCTGGACAGATGGCTCAGTGGTTAAGGTGTTTGCCCACAGAGCCTAAGGACCCGAGTTTGATTCCCCAGTACTCACATAAAGTCAGATGCATAAAGTGGCACATGCATCTGGTGTCCACTTGCAGTGGAGGGAGGACCTGGTATGCTCAATTTCACTGTTTCTCTGCTATCTCTCTCTGCTTGCAAATAAATATTTTTTTTTCAAAAAAGAAACAATTGAAGAGTACTTGAGTGGTCTACCTGATGTTCTGCTCCATCCACTGGAGGGGAACACACCTGGCACAGGTGAGCATACACACACACACACACACACAAGCAAAAAATATGGTTTAATATTCCTTCTGTCTGTGTGTACATAGATATGTGCCTTTTGTGAAAGAGATATACTTCACATTGAATAATAAAAATAAACCCAAGAGTATAATAATACATTCATTGCTAAGGAATTACATTTTCTCATGTATTCTTATGGCTAATCAGGTATATTTTCTATTCTTAGTTTCCAAGAATAATCATGTGAGTATATTAAAGCTAGAGCCACCCAGAAATCCACTAATAGGAACAGTTTATACATCTCTAGTAGCTATAATCAAGATCTTATCATTTAAAGTCATCTCCTAGATAGAGAACTATGTCAAATCATGTTCATCCCTATGACAAAATACTTGGTCAAATCAGGTTAAAGAAGGCAAGGCTTATTTTAGATCACAGTTTCAGAGACTTCAGTTAGCCAGATCTATTGTTTCTAGATTGTTTCTAGTCCCATGTAGAGTGAGAACATCTTGGCTGTAAATGTCTTGTCAGAGCAAAGCTCCTCTACTTATGGCAGCTGAGAAGAAAGAGTGAGATGATGGGATAAAATAGATCCTCAAAAGGCATATCTCCAGTGACCTGCTTCCACTAAGAAGTCTCCACCTTCTGATAGTCTGTTCAATCATGAACCCTTATTAAGGTAAGTGCCTAATTATTCAGTCCTTTCTCAAAAGCCCTTCAACTGGCAAGTAAGTCTTTAGAACCAAGAGCCTTTAGATGGCATTTCAGGTTCAAACCTTAAAAAAAGCCTAAATGTAAATTTAGATACCATTCAATATTTATTAATTATCCTACAATGCAACAAAATATCATATGCATCATTTTCCTCTATTCTTACCAAAAAATGAGACCCAAAGAAAACATTTCTGAAAACTTTAAGTAATTAATTGATGAAATATTTTATTAATATTATCATTTATAATCAAGCCATAAAATACATTAAATACATTAAATACATAAAATACATTAGTTTATACAGGAAATGCTCAAACTTCATGAAACACCACACACACACACACACACACACACACACACACACACACACACTAATAAGGATACGGAGAGGTCAACATACACAATCTAAAAAGCAGGTAAATTTGTCAAACCAATTGATTAATGTTGGTAGCTAGATGGTTTCTCAAAATTCACAGGACAAGCTAGAATTTGTCCAATAGTAAGAATTTTCATAAGACTTTTAATACATTCTACATCTGCTGATCCTCCTTTGGCATGTATTGCTTGAATTCCCTCAGCCCTTCAGTGGGGCGGAGATGTCGGCCACAGAGGCTGACCATTACAGGTGAAAGAGAGGCCAATTTCATGCAAAGTTTATAAATCTGTATAAACATAGTTTATTATGCCTTCAGGTGAAAGGCACTATATTAACGTAAGATATTAAGGTGCTTAATCAAAAGCACCTTCTTAATATCCTCTGTCAAGCTAAATAAACAAAAATGCAAAAGAACATAATATATCATTGCTTGGAATATCCATCATAAACACCCACAGCCATTCCATTTTTGGCCAATTCTATTTGTATAGCCTTAAGTTATGAAGATTTCTAAATCCTTGTTGACGTGTAATGTCACTCCTCACCGACCTCCGAGTCTGGTTAAATTACTCTATCAGTGCTAATATAAACAAAACTGCATACCAGTGACTTGCACAATGCATACTGAAACTTAGCTGATAAGAGGATTATTGTATATTGTAAGGACCTTTTCTTTATACAGAATGTGACTGTAAGAGTAAAATCTTTTTTAAAAAACATAAAATTGAAGTTGTATAGGTACGCATTGCTTTATTAAAATTTACCTTACTTTTTCTTCAGATAATGAAAATGTAGCTGGATCATGGCAATGTTCCCCCAGATGCCCAGTGGGCTATATGGTATCATTTGATTCAAATTAAAGTCATGTTTGAGGGTTCCTGTCCTTTTCAGTTACTTCAGAAGTCCGCTGGACACATGCTGTGGTTTGGATGTGAACTGTTCCTCACAAGTTCAAATGTTTGAGCACATGATCCCCAGTTAGTGGCATTGTTTCAGGAGGTTGTAGAACCTTTCAGATACAAGCCTAATTGGTAGATGTATGGCCATAGGAATAGGGCCTTAGGCTTCTAGCTGGTTGACTCCAGGTCTAACTCTGCTTTCTAGCCTGTATCATGCACCAAGTAGCTATAGCAAATTTCTGCTACAAAATACGGAGGCCACAGCTAGGAAGGGGTGATCTAAAGTGATATGTACCTGGGTACCAGGGACTTCATGAGTGTACAACTGACCCATAGCTAGGAAGAGATGATCTAACATGCAAGGTAATCTTGAAAAGCAAGCAAAGACACCAGGTGTCCACACCAGTAAAAGATCAAAGCATGGAGGCTATCCTCATGGTCAGGAAATACACATTTGCCTAATGGTACCTGCATCACTGAAATAACCAAGGTTGACTGTATTGATCAGTCACGAAAACCAATGCCTTTCTTAGCTTACAATACTTTTTTGAACTAATTTTAGAGTATCTGTTTATTTTTACCATTTCCAGGTATGAATGAGTGAACAAGGATTATTTAGAATATGTAGTTTTGAAAATCTACCATTAGTCATTTCTATTTAAAGACTCTTGGTGCTTTGTCAGGATGCTGATAAAACCATCTCTCTAAGAGCTTTGAAAGGTGGGTCAGATTTAATGTACACTCTACAGATTTATATTTCAGACACTCATTATCATTTTGACTTGGAGAATGCTAACTTGGACAAGGAGTTTGGATTTTTTTATTCCAATAATCTATTATTAGAATTATTCATACTGTTAGAAAAATTATGGTCATGATTTTGAAAGGACAGAAGTGAGTGTAATTTGAAAAGTAAGGAAACAAATTACATTCATTATTTAGGTATAATGATAAGTAGTGACTCACAGCAACAAGTGTATTTCTAACACATTGTGGATGATGTGGCCCTGCTGATCCAGCCACCAGCAGGGAATTCTATTTTGAGTTTCTTCCATAAGAGGAAAGTGATTCATCCTGAGCCTCTCTCTTTTATGTACTCTCCCCTTTGCACCCAAAGGCATTGTTTGTAAGTAGGTACCCATGCTTATAAACTCTGGGTCTTTGGATATGGAAAAATTCTCTGTGTAAATCTAGTATGATTGCAGCTAGTTGACAAGAGTTGAAATGACTAATCATCTGTCTTGAGCTCAGATTGTTTTAGATTTATTTGCAACCACATTGATCACCTTTTACATAATAAACATATTACAGGTTTCTATTGGTGATGGCTAATAATAAAATAATAATAATTAGTGGAAAAAGGCATACAACCAATAGGAAGACAATCCACAATCCATAGGGATTTTTACATGAAGCCAAGAAAATGATTCTCAAGGTCAGATTATAAAAACACACACTTTTATTAAAGTAGGAACCTGATTAAAACTAAGATAGACAAAAGCAGAGAGACAAGAATCTTAAAGGATAAGACTAAATAAATGCCATATATGGCATTTTATATCTAATTGATACAGCTTACCTAAAGTGGGAAATGCCGATCCATTTTCTAGATTGAGCCTATTTGCAACTTTTCTCTTGGCTGGCTCCCTTATAATACTTACTCAAGAACATTCTCGGACCAGAGATATGGCTCAGCAGTTAAGGCACTTATCTCCAGTGCCCAAAGCCCCCGGTTCAATTCCCCAGGACCCACATAAGCCAGACCCACAAGGTGGTGGCCCTGGTGCGCTCTCTCTCTCTCTCCTTTCTCTTTCTCTTTCTCTCTCTTTCTCTCTCTGTCTTTCTCTCTCTGCTTGAAAATGAATAAATAAAATATTATTAAAATACACACTAATGAAATAATATTTGTGTTATTTATTTTTAATTCTTTCTCATGCCAGCTTCAAAGGAGCAGGGGTGTTTTTTGTTGTTGTTTGTTTAGACTTTTTAAACTGATGTATTCCAATAATCATAGCCTTGGCCACAAATGAATGATCAAATGCAAATAGGGTCTATGAATTACTCTTCTGTTTCTGTTGCAAGTATTTGAAACATACATGCAGTGTGACTTATTTTAATCACTGCAATTTCTGTTTTATTCAGTGATTAATGCAAACAGTCTAAAGAAATGCCTGAAAAATAGTATGCTTTGATAAATATTTGTTACGTGAATAAGAAAACAAATGAATGATTAGTCAAAATAGGCCCTATGAATTATTCCTTTCTCTAGATTTAGCTCAATGCCACACATACACACATGCACGCACACACACACAAACACACACACACACAGTGATTAAAAATACTTTCAATATAATAAATATGGAAGAAAAGGCTGAGAGGGAGAAAAAGAAGGAGGAAGTATGGGTGGAAATAATAACAAATAGAATATATTATCTGATTTAAAGAGCTTTCTCACTGGTAGATGATAGGCAGATTGTACAATCATAGACAAACATTTGATGTTCAGAGGCAGTGGTTTGTCTTGTTTCTAGTGCTCTGTTATGTTGGTCGAACTAATGGTCATTTGTTAAAATGCCACATTTCTCATAATGTTTCATCATGCTGAAAAAGCACGGCAGGCCTGAGCAGGAAGTCTTAATCATATCTCAACATCATTAGGAAGGAATTAATCTGAATACTTAGCTTGGAGCTGGGTTATATGACCCCAGATCCTGCCAATAACAACACACATCCTTCAGCTAGGCTCCACTTCTCAAAGGCCCCATAACTTTCCCAAACTGCCACTACCTGGAGAACATATATTCAAAACACATGAGCCTATGAGGGATGTTCCATTCAAACTGCCACAGACTCTAATGTTGCAGTCCTAGAGAATATTCTAATTACTTCCAAATTTGCATATTTTACCTTTGATTAATATTTGATCAAGGATTATGATGTTTGGAATGAGGGGGATCATGTTGTCAGCTACAGAATTCTATTTTTCATTATGGAAATATTTGTATAAGTAGGAAGGTTAATTGATAGACAACATTTGCTTCAGGAGTTTTAAATTTTATTTATATAACATGCTTATGAGGTAAGAACTAGCATAAAAGTGAGATAATACTAGAGTTTCAGCAAGGAGAAAAGAATCCCATATTGACACAATATTCTGCATAAATAGAGTGAAGAAACTGAAAGGTTGAGTGAGCCTTGGAATCCTTTAAGTTCTTCAGGAAGGTCATTAGTATTTTGGTTAGAACAGACACTTCAACCTCTCAGTGCTGACAAAAGGAAATGGTCAAGTGGGTTTTGGATGTAGATACCGAGGTATTTTCATCGTAGAGGACTGTTATTTTATGCTTCTTTAATGCTTAATGAGAAATGCTCTTGTGGTGTTAGTCACTGTGCTGTCTGGAGCACAAGTTTCTTGGATGATCAAATAAAAGCTAAGATTATGTTATCCAGGCATCACACACACACACACACACACACACACACACACACACACACACACACACACACATCCTGGCCATTTAAAGAAACCATTTAAATGAAGTCAGATACTTAAAAATATTTCAGAGGAATTGACAAGATGAGCAAGAGTGCTGCTTCCTGTGCCAGGGTTATGGAGACAGACACTGAGAATACTCAAAACATACCAAAGCAGAAATCCAGAAGCTGCTAAGAGATCAACACTAGAGTAGATTTAAAACACACCCACCAAGGCTCAGGGAAATTTGCAGGAGATGGATCAGAAAGATTGTAAGAGCCAAAGAAATTAGGAATGTCCAGAGTCACCCCACCCCCCAGTGAGTGACTGCTGGTCATACAACTCAAACCCCAGGGTGCATACCAGCAATCCCCCTGAGGAGGGCCCTCAGTGGGATGTTGGCAGGAACGAGGGAAATGGTGGTACCAACACACAATTTGTTCATACAAAGTTTCGATTAAATAAATAGTTTCAGTGGGCAGAAAAATGCAGATAGACCTATCATAACATCATCTTGGAAGCTGGAGAGAATACTCAGTGGTTAAAGGTGCTTGCTTGTGAGGCCTCGTGTCTGGAGTTCTTTGCAGTGACAGGTAGCTCTGCAATGCCTGACAAGCCAGGTTTGATTCCCCACTATCCACACAAAGCAAGATGCACTAGGTAGGGCATGTTCATTGTTTGAATAACCTGTATTCTATAGGGAGAGTGTCTATCTCTTTAGAAAGTGTCTCCTCAAACCAGGGTGTCAGTACAGGCTCTTGATACCACTTTTTAGAGCTACTGTCTATTTCTTGAAAATTTTAATTTCCAACCATCACTTTCTACAACAATATGTCCATGACAATCCTAAATGGATTAAATTTTCACACAGGAGACTGTTCCAAAACCCAGACTCTAATTCCTTAATTGCCTAAGGTGAACTTACTTCTCATTCTTGCACAGACATAACTTTACTGTGATATTCTACTGGTAAACTCCTCAAGCCTCATTTTTAAGGGTCTCACTCTCTACCAGCTTTCTTCACCCTTATTAGTAACTGGAAACCATGTAACTTGCCTTCTTTTCACAGTCCCTCTGTCCTGTTTGAACTCACCCTCTCGCCAGTTTACATATCATGGTCTAAATTGTAATCACCTCTTATATTCAACTGAAATATTTCATCTCACTTTATATATATATACATATATATATTTATATATTTATATTCAAGCAGAGAGAGATAGAGAGAATGGATTTGCAGGGCCTCTAGCCACTGCAAAGGAATTCTAGATGCATGTGCCACTTTGTGCATCAGGCATTACATGGGCATTGGGGAGTCAAACTTGGGCTGTTAGGTTTTGCAGGCAAGTGCTTTAACCATTGAGCAATCTCTCCAGCCCTTGTACAACTTTTGTTTCTGCTTAATTTAATTCAATGATTTCTCCCACTCTTCAGGTAATGAGTATCTGGAGAAAGTGCAGACAAGGTAGTTGGCCCTACATTCAGTTGCTGTCCACTGACCTCGGCTATGCTCCCACAACTGAGTCAGACAGACATACAGCTGCCTGCTCCTCACAGGATGCCTGTTCCTCTCTTCCTGTCAATCCAGTCTGGATTTTCTTGAAACTAACAGCTTTTAGCAAGCTTTCAACATGTCCTCATAAACAATTTTTCCATAGCCAATGCTTTCCACAACCCCAGCCTCCATAGTCATATAAGTTCAGCTGCTTATCAGTCATCAAAAAAATAGAAAACATGTCAGGGGATTTCCCACCCTACATCTATTTGCTTGCTTGTGTGTGTCTAAGTCTTGCTTTTTTTTTCTCTTTGTTACAATAGCTGACACATCTAAAACCCAAGCTAAGAATATTAGTGTTGTGAAATGGGATCTGAAAAGGATGCAAGGAAAGTCCTCATGGAAAATTTGAGTAAAAACTATTATTTTCATTCATGAGTGTGGACTCCATAATTGTGAATGTAAATTTTAAAAGTTTAAAAACAACTTGAACTCATTACCATGAAAATCATGAAGGCATTTATTCTCCTGGTGATGAGCCAATAGAAATATCGATGATAACATAGTGCAAGTCAAAGAAACTGTCAACAAATGCCTGACATCTGAGACTCTTCTGTGAATAATTCTATCAACCATTCCCTTTTAAAAATTTTTAGCTTTATTTGCAAGAACAGAAAGAAAGAGAGAGAGAAACAAACTCCAGATGCATGTGTCACTTTGTGCATCTGGCTTTACATGGGTACTGGGAAACTGAACCCTGGTCCTTAGGCTTTGCAGGCAAGTGTCTTTAACCACGGAGCAATCGCTCCTGCTCACAATTACCTATTTTCTATCCTTATTAATCAAAACTCTTTTGGCAGCCCCTGGTTATATTTTTCACCTTCCTCTAGGAGATTTATATTTCTTTCCAATGATAGAAGTTATAATTGTAAATAATAGCCAAAAGGAAACAGGGGAAAAACTGAAATTATACCAATTAAGGTAAAAGACATAGGTAAGATTTGGTGGAGAAGATTCAATGATGTAACATAGCAATGTTACTAAGACCAACTCCCAAAAGATAAAATGCAGGAGGAATATCAACTCAGAGTAGGCCGTGAAGACAGTCACTCAAGAGGGAGAGAGAGCTGGCAAGTACCCATTCCCATCCTGCAGGTCTCCCATAGATTCCACCCATTAAGGAAGTCCAATCAGAAGACATGGGACCACGGAGTCTGCAGATGAAATCTACATAGGTCAATTCCTAGGTTACAGAATGGCAAGGATGAGATTGGAGATGGAACTTGAGTGTTAAACTTCATCCTTGGTTAATTACAATCCCTAAGCCAATTAGGTACATTTCACAGATGGTTCCAGGCTCCATCAAACTACTCAGGTCATGAAGATAACATTAGCATGTCAAAGAAACAGCATAGGGCTTACAGTTCATATTGCATAAGCCATTTTATCTCCAGGATACAAGTCTCATTGCAGGTAAATTCCAGGGAGAATTTCTGTAATTGGGTGGTGTTAAAAGTTAATCGTGGCAAATTTGTCAGCCAGCATGACTAACAGGGCATAAGAATGTTTATTAAGCAAACCTCATTCTTTGCATCCTGAACACAAACCCAAAAGCTTTCTGAATGCAATGATAGTCATCTCTGTTCCTCTGCAACCTTCCAACCTGTGTCCCTGCTCCCATTCCAGGTCATCAGGAAGCATACTAATGCCAAGCCTGCTTTTATCCAAAGTGCTTGCTTTGTATGCTGTCATATACATATATATATAGTGCCTGGTGGATCGCAGCCAGTGGAATTAAATGAAATGGTTTTCTGTCAGACTGAATACTAATTATGTCTTCATGCCAAAGCTGGGTCTGCATGGTGACATCATTTGCAAACAAGCTGGAAGTGGAAGTTGGGAGTTAGAGTTGGCTTTAACGTCTATGGATACAAAGTGGTGCCCGGTTGCTTGGTTTACCTCTTGGGGTTGGTTTATTTATCTTAGAGATTTCCCTTTGAAAATCCAAATTCTCTGGGAAACATTATGGATTGGGAAAATCGGTTGACTTCTTATTACAAGGCTTCAAATCTACATCAATTCCCCAGGACAACCTTAGGAACACTAATTTTTTATGTTGTCAAGTGTCTAAGATCCCTGCCAAATAATTCATACATACTTAACATGATGGTTGGTTTTCTGATGCAATATGGTTTTTACTCCTGGTACCATTTCATTCTTTAAAGCATTCCATATTTTACATCAATAAATAATTTTCCTACCTAATTTCTAAAAATTTCCAGGTCAGCCTGGGCTACAGTGAGATTATCTCAAAAAAAAAAAAAAAAGCTGGGCATGGTGGTACACACCGTTAGTCCCAGCACTGAGGAGGCAGAGGTAGGAGGATCACTGTGAGTTCAAGGCCACTCTGAGACTACATAGTTAATTCCAGGTCAGCCTGAACTAGACCAAATAGAGCAGGACCTTACCTCAAAAATAAAAATAAAAAAATCCATAGTGTACCATTCTATTGTTTAAACCATAGGTCCAGTCTGTAATAAATAATTTCTTTCACCTTTTTATGAGGCTTATCTAACTTGCAAAGTTTAATGCGTTCACTTAACTAAACAAGTAATAAATCCATGCTATGTCGATAATGAGAGCTGGGGATATGACTCAGGGGTAGAACATGCTTCCTCCACATGTTCAAGGCCTTGGGTTCAATACCCAGCACTGCAAAGCAGAAAGAAAAGGAGAAAAAAATATCCTTCAAATGTCCTCATTTGTCTATCAGTTGGCATTTTAATAATGTCTTCCTGTAAGGGTAATTTTATTCATAGGGATAAAAAGACAAGGAAGAGAGCAGGAGTTTCCAATTGATGGGGATGAGGAATGACAGAAATCAGAAATGAAGCATGCTGTTCATTTGCAGGAGGCTGAACACCACAGAAAGCTGTTGGCCTGCCATTCCTGTCCAGAGAATTCTGTGCACCATTTGCCCACCTTTCATCTGTGGGGATCCCTGCACACCCCAGAGCCTTCAGTCCCCCACCCATCATCTCTAGTGAGCTAGGAATGCAGGAGAGCTTTCAGCCATCTAAAGTGGCTAGTGAAATGTCAATAATGAGAGTTCTATGGTTTGGTGTCTGGTGTACCAAACATAAATTTAGCAAAAGGAAATAAAATTGTAGCTCCACATAACATAGTGTCTCTTAATTAGTACAAGCCTCCGATTTGAAAGAATAAGAGTGAATTGAAACAATAAAATTAAAAATAAATAAAATTTAATTAAATCCAGCAAACATCCCAGCTCCAGATACAAGTAATGTGAAAAACTAAGGCAAGTGAGATCTGGGGAAGGGAGGAGGGCTTTAATTGAGAAGAACAAAAATGGGGGGGGGGAGGTTTAAGCAAGAATCTAGGTGGGGCAAGTGAGGGGAAGATGGTGGGAGGAGAACTAAGCAAAACTAAGGACATAAGAAAAAGTTCTATGAAAACAAATATTATAAAGTTTTTTTAAAAAAATCAAACAAACAAACATAACTCCAAAGTTTAATTCTTCAGTCATGGCCTCCAATGAGAGTGAAATTGAAGAAATCCCAGCAAAAGGATGCACAATAATTATTAGTGTTTTAAATGAAATTAAAGAAGACAATAATGAACCTCATAATAAAAGAAAAATTGATTGAATTAAGGAAGGAGATTTAAAAATATGAAAGAGGAATTCAATAAAGATAAATACCGAAAAAGAACCAAACTACAATACTAGAAGTGAAAAATACTAAGTCAAACGAAAAGATCTTGGGAAAGTCTTACTTGACTTCCCACATGAATCCATGAATCCAGGAAAGGATGGACTATCTGACCTGGAAAAGAAGGTGGGTGAATTTGAACATGGACACAGTGAAATTAATCACAAAGTGTGAGGGGTTGCAAGATACCCAGAACACTGTGAAAAGACACAATTTAAGAACATTTGGCATAAGTCATGTGTGAAGAGTAATATTCTAAGAACATAGAAAATATTCCAAGGAAGATAGAGTAGAAAACTTCCTTAAATTAGGGAAAGGGGTAATAATCCAGTTAGAACACCAAACGGACAAGACCAGAAGAAAAAAGAAAGAAATTCCCTTTGTCAGATAATACGAAATATGTAGAACACCAAATGGACAAGACCAGAGGAAAAAAGAAAGATATTCCCTTTGTTACATAATATGAAATATGCAGAACAAATTATATTTAAAACAGCAAGAATGAAACACCAAGTCATGCATAAAGGCAAGTCTATCAGAATAACAGCAGATTTCTCAACAGAAACACTGAAATCTAAGAGGGTTTGGAATGATGTATTTCAACTTCTGAAGGACAAGAGAGGAATAGGAAAAGCCCAAACACTATAAAAACATCAAAATGACAGGAAATAATACATACCTTTTAATAACAACTCATAGCATCAATGATCTTAATTCCCCATACAAAAGATTCAGACTAGCTTATTGGATTAACAGGCAAGATCTGTCTCTTTGTTGTCTCCAAGAACCCACCTCACTACAGATACTATATTAGGACTAAAAGATGTAAAACACATTTTCTAGGCAAATAAAACTAAGAATCAAGCAGGCACTAATTTTCTAATATATGAAGAAATCTACCTAAAGCCAATACTAGTCATAAAAGATAAGGAAGGTCAATTCATACTGATTAAAGGCACAGTCCATTAAGAGGACATTGCAATTTTAAACATATATGCACCAAACAAGGGTGAACACAACTTCATAAAGCAAATATTATTAGAGTTAAAATCACAAATTAATCCTAGCACAAAAAAAAAAAGAGTGATCTCAGTACCCCACTCTCACCAATTGACAGGCCACACAGGCAAAAATAAATAAATAAATAAAAAGTAAAATATCTGAATTGAATGACATTACAGATTAAGTGAATTTAACAGATATCTACATAATATTCCACTCAAGCCCTAATAATACACATTCTCTACAGTGAGCCAAGGTACTTTCTCTAAAACAGACACAAATCAAGCCTTAGTAAACATAGGAAAACAGATAATTGTATCATATCTGATTACAATAGAAAAAATTACAAATCAACAGCAAGAGAAAGCATAAGACATATACACACTTACAGAGATCAAACAACGCAGTATTGAATGAAAAATGTCTCATTAAAATCACAAGGCAACTAACTAATTCCTAAAAATGAATAAAGATGAAAATAAAACATACCAAAAATTTATGAGATAAAATATTATGTCATACTTATTTGCAGATGATGTGACATAGAGACCTTAATTAATGACACCGCCGGAAAACTGTCATCACAGCTGATGAACATTCTGAAGTGCAAAGTGGCAGGTTAAAAAACTAGCACAAGTTATGTAGTCTTCCTATGAACCAAGAACAAGCAAGTTGAGAAAAAATCTGGGAAGCAACTACATTCACAATTTCCTAAAATACCCTGGAATTAACCTTATCAGGAAAGTGAACAACTTGAATAATGAAAACTGTAAAAACACTCAAAGAGACCTTGAAGAAGACATTAAGAATGGCAGGACCTCCCATGCTCACAGATTTGAGGAATCAGTATTGTGAAAACAGCTGTCTTAAAACAAAAAACAATTTAAAGATGATGGAGAATTGCAAAACCTCAGACATCAAACTAGAAGAAGGACTCCTTGAGAAGAGAAGGGGGTTCAGTGAAATGGAGGTGGGGGACAAAAGGGAAAAATGGGTGGGGGTTATAATCAAATTACAGAATGTGCATGTGTTAAAATTATCAATAACACATGCAAAGAATTTAACAGAGGATTCTCAAGGAAACTCATACAATTGACTCATAAATTTTCTTTCAAATGTTCAACATCCTTAGCCAGCAGAGAATTGCAAATCAAAACTACCTTGAGATTCCACCTCACTCCAGTCAGAATGGCTATCATCAAGAAAATAAATAACAACAAAGGCTGGCAAGGATGTGGGTGAAAAGGAAGCCTAATTCATTATTGGTAGGAGTATAAACTAGTAATCCACTGTGGAAACCAGTGTGGAAGTTTCTCAAAAATAAATAAATAAAACTACCATATGACCTTACTGTACCAGTCCTGGGCATATACCCAAATGACTCTACACTACAATAGAAGTACTTGTTCATCAATGTTCATTCTGTTCTCTTCACAATAGCAAGGACCCAGCCTAGATGTCCATCAACAGAGGAATGGATAACGAAAACATGGTACATGCATACAATGTAATTCTATTCAGCCACAAAGGAAAATGACATTAAGAAGTTTGTAGGAATATGGATGGAACGGGAACATATTAAGTGAGGCAACCCAGTTGCCAAAACACAAACACCATGTGATCTCTTTCACATGTGTGTCCTATGTCGGGACCTTTATGTATGTGTGCTCTTGAGGAAGTGGGAGTAATCAATGCAAGGAAACTAGAAAGATGCTTATGAACGAGTGGTAAAGCAGGGTGGGGACATGAAAGTCAAAGGTGGAATGCTGGAAACTGAGGGTGAAAGTAGGGTTGGGGGGGCAGAGGATGGGAGGGGGGATAACCAAAACTCAGTGTCTTAAGAAAGGATAAAAATAAAACCCAAGGAACAAAGTATGGGAGTGTTTTAGGGAAGAAAAATTTATTTCAAAGATAATCTATGGTGCCTACTTAACAATGCATCCTTATGATTTGAAGACATCTTGCCAAGTGTATGAGGCATGGAAGGCTCACAGATAAAGCCTCTGCCCCCTCAGCTGCTAATGAAATGGAATCATGGACGGAGAACCAGACTGGTTGTCACATGTCATTTTAGGGGCATCTGGAATAATAACTGGGCCTGTGATCGTACCAAGCGTTTAACATACTGAACACTGAATGACAGGGCTATACTAGATGTTCACAGGTTTGCAGAGGTCTAAGATTAACTCCTCTTCTTAGACTATCATATATTCAGAATGAAATAATTCTTCTTTTAAAATCTAGAAATAAACAGTTGTTAAATCAATGTAATTTCTTACTACTGTCAGATTATGGTCACTCTTCCTGAATATTATGGAGAATTTTTTTGAGTGGTAGAAGTTAGAAACTCATGACTGGTGAATTCTCAAATGTTCTTCCTAAGATTCTGGAATGCTTTGACTAAATGTGTGACCCATATTGTTTAATCTCCTATGAATATCCTTTATTTGTCTACATTTATGTTACGTGAGAGGAAGCATTCACTCCTGTGCAAGACAGTCAAGCAAGCAGATGTCAACCAAGCTCTAGGTAATGGGGAATGAAGTCATCTCTAGACAAGGGCAGCTCAGTGGCGATCCACCGCTGTTAGAAGACTCTTCCTTGGGCTTCCTTTCACCATGTAAATACGTGGGGCCTCAGGTGAGCTCACAGGGGTTGAAAAGGCTCTAACCTTTTCTGTTCCTGTGCTGATCTACGTGGACCCTTCTCCTGACCAAAACTTTGTACCTGGGTTCAGTGATAATCCATCACAAGCATGATCATTTGGAGGTTTTAGATTTTTCCAATCAGTACTTTTTTATTTACGTGTGTGTGTGTGAGTGTGTGTGTGTGTGTGTGTGTGTGTGTGTGTGTGTGTGTACTCACAAAGGTCTTTTGTTGCTGTAAAAGAATGTGCATCGACATTTATGTGAGTGATTGGGAATTGGAACCCTGTGCTAGAAGGCTTTGCAAGCAATCACCTTTAACTGATGGGCTTTCTGATTATGTGTCCAAATGCTGAGAAGGAAATTTCACAGCAAAATGGAACTAGGTAATGAGGAGCAGTCACTGATCTTAATGGCAAGAGTGGCATAACCTCTACCCTTTATACCCATGTGCAGAAGAGCCTTCAACAATTCTGAAAGGTGATCATCAGAACTAGTTTTAATTTTCTAGTATCATTTTTGTCAGTACCTTCTAGAACAGTCTGTTTAACTAACGGAAAGCCAAATGTGACAAATCTGTTAAATGGATCTGAAAGCTACTTCTGTGTAACTTTTCTTCCCTGTTTTGAGTTAAGGGCCTCTGGAGAACCCAGTTAATCAGATCCTTTGGAACATAAGACTTCCCAGCAACAGCAGAGAACTGTTCTGCCATCCTCCTCTGATCCAGTCCTTCAGGAATTGGGCTTTGGGCACCAATGGAATTTGATTTGAATCCTGAACTTACAACACAGCTTCTGTTTTTGACAAAGTTACTTAAAATGCTCTGAGTCAACTGCTTTACTTTTTAGAAGGGTTAAAAATATCTACAAAACAGGTTATAGTAAATATAGTATACTAGAAGATCTAAAATAAATTATGTAAACTAAATAAACATGAAACTTGACACATAATAACGTTCCGTCTCATTCTCACATTCCCCAAATATTTTTCTTATATTTCCTTATACTAGTTCTTATTACATCAAAAGTCATTAGGCTTATTATATTTTAAATTCTCATTCTAAATATTAAAGTTGAAGTGCATGTACATGTCATCCTATGTGTTTTGGAATTTTTCATGATAAATATTTATACTGTTCTCTTTAATAGTCTCAAAAGATATTGACAGAAAAATTTACTATCCAAACAAAACATTCTAAAACTATCAATATAGTATCCTAAGTAAGATATAAGTGAGGCTTTTAAAAATGGTACCATATAATAAAATAATGTGAGCTTCAGCATGTAAGTGCAATCACCAATCTACAATATGAATGTACTAGACAAAAGAGATTGAACCCATGTATTAGATCATCATTCAAACAGCAACCTCAAGAACAAGCTAATAAAGGAAGTGAATGATATAGCTACCAGGGACATAATGATTTGAAATTATAAATAGCTCCTTTTAAAAGTCTGAAAATAAGTAAAGGACAGGGAGGTAGAGAAAAAGTGCAGTGGTAGAGTCCTTATCCATCATGTGTAAGATCCAGGGTTCAAGCCATGGTACTGAAAAAGATAATACAATACTTAATGTTACTCGTGTCAGCTTTATCTTGTATATTCGAATATATCATTATTGCCCTGTGATAATACCTGGAGTATTTTGTCATAAACTCAGTGAGTATAAACAATTTTAGCATTAGTAATAATCCTGAGGTATTTGAAGTCCATGAATTCTGTCAGTTATTTAAAGTTGTAATGTGGCTTGTGAAGTGGATGATGGTAACACTACAGACCAGTAATGGAATGAGAAATATATATATATATATATATATATATATATATATATATATATATATATATATATGTATAAAACCAAATTTCCAAAACATCTCCAGTGAGAAGCGATAGTTTAAGATTTCCAGGTATACTTGAATATCCATTTGCATCTCTCAGCCACTTTTATAAGCAACAGAGAGTCAATTTTATAATTTTATATGATAAACCTGACAACTTGTGAGTTTTGTAATAGTGGCCATTTCAGGCATGCCCTACATAAGTCAATCTGTCTTAGAGAGATAATTTACTTTAAAACTAAATTGGGTATCTTACACCTATTCTTGCTGAATTTATTTTCTTTGTTTTAGTCCATCATTTGGAATCTTGATTGTGACATATCATAGTACCTCCTTCTGGTTCCATAGCCTGAAAATTAAATAGGCACTTCTCATCTGTATTTATCTAAGTTATTATAGAAGGTGAGAAGTCAGACAGAGAATGACAGAGTCTTGTGGAATTTGACTAGACACTTTGCTTCACTGACATAGCTTATCCTGTGTCACCCTTTTAAGTATACAGCTAAACCCATAAAACCTATGACCAAAAGCGTGGTGAAAATTATATAACCTATGGTCTTTTATTTCTCTTAGGTACTAAAGTAGCAGCATCTACCTCTAATTTTAGAGCAAAATTCTCAATACATTTGTCTTCAGTGTCAATCCTCTTTGAAGGTGTACAGAACAAGAATTCCTTCCATGAGACCAGTGCATAGGACTATTTTGGCTTTGAGCACCAACTCTTATCCTTTCCCCTATGAAAAGCAATGTATAAAAGGCTAAAGTATAGATAATAATTGCAGAAGATCCCATCCTAAATATGTAATGGTTACAGCCTAAAGAGTAGAAGAGAAGATGTGGTTAGAGTCATATTGAGTTATTATTTCAAATCATAAAGTCATTATGCTCAAAAGTGAATTCTCATTCACATTTCCCTTTCTATGTTGGATCTTATTTTCCTAATGAGACACAGTAAAAACCTACAAGGAAGACACAGAAACCAGTCTTCATGACCTACATAATGGGGATGCACCATCAGGGGGATAATGTAACTAACATAAAATAAATGATATCAAGGAAGCAGAAAGGAAGAAGATACAAATAGTCTTCAAGCAAACAAAAAGGTTAAGATCCATGAATCATAAATATTAACAGAATTACTACTTTTTTCTCCCAAGGGGAGATATGAAATCAGTAAGGATTGATGCATTTGATAAAAGAAAGCAAGAAGTTATTATTCCAGAATCTTATCACAACAAATAATTTCTCATGCATATAGGATAGTCTTGCCAGGATGTCAGCTATCGGCCTGCGGTTCGTTGGTAGGGTTGGATGAGCCACAGCTCTCTGACTGCATTCTGAAAGATACAAACAGAATCTCCATTGGAGAGTGAGATCAGTATAGGTTAATTGAGATACACATTTCTGAATTAGCTAGATTCTATTGCTAGTAGCCTCTTTGTAAATCATTCATATAATGCATCTCTCTTTGGGGTCCCATGAGTTTGGTGACCAGTGCATTTTGCCCTGAGTCCCCAGTTCCAGTTAAGGGCTCCCCTTCACTTAGTGGATAATTTGGCCAAATAAAAGCTGTTGATTACCTCCCCCAGGCTTTGGCTCATCCATTGCACAAGTGTTCCTTTCTTGGTTTGATGTTCTCTCCCAGTAGGAAGTGTGTTCAACCTACTCATGTCTGGTCGTTGTTTTCTTCAGCTGTCATTGACCAGCTTCCCCTGGCAGCTTTTGCAGTGCCTTCCAGCACTGCAATGACTACCATCTGGGGGCTCGTTACCACTCTGGACCTTGAAGGGTCTCTCAATGCTGATAGATGGATTTCTGTGGTTTCTTCAGCAACAAGATCCTACCTCAGGCCTGGGGCGGGCATTCAAGAGCTTTGACAGAACCTTGTCTTGTTTTGGGGCCTGGGGCGGGCATTCAAGAGCTTTGACAGAACCTTGTCTTGTTTTTGGGACCTCATGGTTCATTTTGGTCAACAGCTCAGTGAGGGAAGGAGCTGATGACTGGGACCAGGATTTGCCAGACTGATCAATTTTTCATGGGCTTAGACTCTCTCCCCTTCTAATTATGGCCCCTCTTGCCAGATGACACCCACTACTTGCTCAATAGGTTACATTATGCAAGTGAGGATTTTATGATCTTGAACCCATTTTGGTTTAGCTTCATGCTTAAGTCACCCCCCTCCTCCCATCCCCTGCCCCTCCTTCATAAACTCTCATTTCTCTCGACTGCTCTGTGTAGAGTTTACGGTTAGCCTGGTTAGGAACTGCATATGAGGGAGAATATGTGGCATTTGACTCTGTTCTTTTAAGAGATCGCTTAGTAGTTAGTATCTGCTCCAAGTCAGACCATGTTTCTCTAAATTTTGATATGTAATTTCTCCTTTCAGCTGAGTAGAATTCCATCGTGTACAAATACCACAGTTTTGTTATCCATTCCTCCATGGATGGCTATTTTGGTTGATTCTTGGCTATTATGAATTGAACTGCTCTAAATATTATATGCTGTGGTGTGACATCTCTAGACCTAGTAGAGGGATAGCTGGGTCAATTGGTAGCTCTATGTCCATTCTGTTTAGGAGTCTCATGCATCTATCGTAGACAAGTAAATATAATATGTTTGTGAATATTGTAATTTTAATAAAATTATTTATGTAGATAGAGGTCCTGAAAAAAATCGCAGGGGTTTTGTGTATCTGACAAATAACCATAGTCTTTCAATATGTTCTCCAATAATCTGCCCTGATTTCTAATATTTAAGTGCTTTAATCTGCTGAGAAGCATTAAAGATTTATGCTTACACTTCACATGGGTGGCTGATTACCCAGTGGGAATACTATATTGAAGCATGTCTCATGACCCAGTCCCCTCACCAGCCATTCCCTACCCTCTCTGAGTTGTACACTTCGGAGAAGGGAACGGGAGGTCTGATTCAGCCTTGCATCTCCAGCACTTGGCACTGTCGCTCAAGCTTTACAATTCTCGGTTTCTCTTGTGATTCTCTATCCACTCACGTCTACATTTGTATCTCACATTACTTGTGTTACTCAGGCATGCCTGTAATTTTAATAGGAAGGAACATAAAAACGAAGACAATTGTATTGTCATCATTTGGTTTTATAACCTTTGAAACATATTTGTGTCCAGAAGTGGTGGCACACACCTTTAATCCCAGCACCTGTGGAGCAGAGGTAGGAGGATTGTTGTGAGTTCAAGGCCACCCTGAGACAACATAGTGAATTCCAGGTCAGTCTTGCCTAGAGAGAGACCCTACCTCAAAAAACTAAACAAAAAATTTGCCCTAGTTTTGTATCATTTTTATCCCAGCCATGAATACTTCATAGCTGCTTCACCAAGTTAGGTGGCATTCTTAATGGTTGTGTATTTCTGGTATAAATTTACCCTCATTTACTCATTCTTTCTTTGATGGATTTTGCTATTAGATTTTGTTCTTCTATTTTCCTTTTCCAGGGAATGTGAGGCATTTTACATAAATATCTTTTCAACTAAGATGTTTACTTTAATGAAATTATGTCTATATCCAGAAGTAGGATTGCTAAGCCAAATGACATACTTTAGCAGATTCTGATGAATTCCTTTTAGAAAATTCTGCAAAAATTCATATTTCTACTAGCAATATGTGGCAGGACAAACCCTGTAGCCCATACCTGCAGAAAGGTATTAGCATTAGTCTCCACATTTGCCAGTCTTGCACTCACTGCTGTTTTAAATTGCATTTCCCTGATAATGATTGAATTTGAGGAATTTAATGTCTGTTGTACTTTTATATTTGTTCTTTCCTGAAATGCATAATCATACCAATTACTCATTTCTTCCTACAAGCTATTTGAAACTTTTACTGGTTTATGAAGATTGTATTAGTATTAAGCATTTGTTGTTCTGCTGGGCAATAACTTCATATATATTGTCTATTAGTGTGTGAGTTTTTTTTTCAAGGAGGTAAGTTTATTTTTCTGTTCTATTACTTTCCTGAAAGAGTTTAATGCATGATGAAATAAATGCTTAGTGCCATAGACACTTCTGGCATGTGCACTGGCAGAGTATAACTATAGACAACCTCAGAAACAAATGCTTCCAGCTCCAAATACAGAGCATTTATATATTCTGACTTAAGTTCAGCTGCAAGACATCTCCTAGTTGATTATCTAATGGTCTCCATGGGTTGAAAATATACAATTGAAAATGTTAAAGAGAACCTTCAGTGAGTTCAGAATCTGAAGAATGCTATGGAACTAGGGAGAAATGTCATATATGAGAACAGCTCTGACCTTGTATCATTTCTGTGCTTGTAATAAAAGCCATCCAGTATGAAATCATTCCTCTTACCTCCCATGATGGAGAAAGTAAAGAAACATATGGGTTAGGTTAAGAATTCAATGAACCTTTGATCATAGACTGAGAATGGATTCCGGGAGCTGGTGAAAAAATTTATATGTGAACTACCCAAAATCCCTGGACCACATGGTAGGGAAGTTATCATCACAGAAGCATGAAGCAGGGCTCACATTCAGACTGCAGTTAGGAAGCAGAAAGACATGAATGATGGTGCTCTGTTCTCTTTCTCCTTTTCATTTCATCCAGACACCAGCCCAGGGATAGTCTTGCCTACACTGATGGTAATTCTCAGGCTGTAATTACCAAATTTAAAGACTTCCTCACAAGCATGCTTAGAGATTTGTATCCATGATGATTCTAAATCCAGTCAAACGACAATGGAGGTTAACTATTATATGAACCACAATCTAAGCTATACACCATGGGGAGAAGCTTTTGTTTATGAACCTATGTAGTGGACCAATCCTGCAAGACTGAAGTTCGTACAGCACTCTGAGTGCATTTACTTGTATAGTTGTTTTGTTGAAGTTGTTGTTTGCCACCAATAATACAATTCGTATGTCGTCAAATATGTCTGTACCCCTTTTATTGCTTCAGTTGATTTTGGTAAGAAAGATTTCTCCAAAGCTAGGTAGTACTTACACTCTCCTACACCTTTCTCCCCAGATTTTCTTTTCTTCCATTTACATTTTAATCATTCAAAAATATGTTAGATGCAAAGTGGCACATACGTCTGTGATCCCAACACATATAAAGCAAAGGGAGGGAGCGCCAGAAGAATCCAGAATATTCCAGAAGCTAGCACGCATGAGACAACACAACAAAAACAAAATAACATCAACGGAGAGACTGTCTCAAGCAGAGTTGGGGGGAGGACAAATGCCCTGACATTGCCCTCAGTTCACACATGCACCATGACACACACATGTCCCCTACATGCACACTCACACATAAGTACAGACACACCATCACATAATAAAATATGTTTTAAATGCAGAGGAATATTTCATGTTTCAAAATTAAACTTTTTATAGAAAAATTAAATTATGCCTATTTTCAAAAGCATAAACACCTTTTGTTTAACTGTGTATCCCATTCAATTTTCCTCACTATTAATCTTTTGATATGCAACAAATGATAAACACACAAATACCAATACAATACAGAAAAGAAGTAAAACTTTTATATTTATAGCATACTACTTTTGTCTTTATGTATTGAATTATATTAAACCACTTATGGATATAACATATGATCAATTGTGGAAAAATAGAAAAAAAATAAATAAATATAGTATATTTCTTAGCTTTAAAAAATATCACTGTGACTAAAAACCTGACAAAATCAACTTAAGGAAGGTTTATTTTGCCTCATGATTTCAGGGGTTTCATCCCTTCGTTATTTAAGCTGGTACACTTGGACAGAACACTGTTAGAAACCCATGCTGGCAGAGACCATTCTTCACTTCTTGGCAGATGGGAAGCAGAGAAAGAGGAATTCAGCAAGGTGCCAGGGTGTGATATATCTCCAAGGAATGTGACCTACTTCTTGCAAAGAGGCTGAATCTCCTATGACTCATCCCAGACCTATAATGTTACCATCAGGGCCTTAATTTATTGGTTCAAGCAGAGCTTTCATGATCTAATTGTCTCTGGAAGCACCACTGTAGGCCATACGGAGACTTGTGATTTGGTAATATTGGGCATCTAGAACATACAGAGGTCCCCGTTAATCACAATTATGCTTCACTCTAACATCTTTGTCCAATTCTTCTCTCTCCCACTCCTTCCCTCCTACCTCTTGCTGCTGTAAGACACTGTTACACATTACCTGACTTCCCAACATCAAGGCCTCCTTTGGAATCAGTGAAAGCCTCTGTGACCTAACATTGGCATTTGCCTGTTCACAAAACTAGCATCACATGAATGATGCCAGGATCAGCCCCAGCTTGAATAGCATCTGGACCCCTTTGGATCATGACTGCAGTAGTTCCTAAGTCCCTGGGTGGTTGAGCCTGGGAGAAAGCCTGTGTGTCTTCCTATGTGAGCCTTCGGGGTGCTCTTGTGTCTTTCTCTTCTGCTGGAAATGACTTTCAAATGACTTTGCAGTATTGAACCTGGAGTCTTTGATAGGTGGAGTTTATCCAGTTCTTAAGATGCCTTCCTAAAGTCCTAGTGCCAAGTACTTGGCTTCTTTCAAAGGCACTAATCTCCTTAACAACTACATCCTCATTTTCTAGCCAGACTACACATTTTAAAATCCTTTGCTCTGTTTTTAGCTTCCCATTCTCCCTGGAAATCTGGTTAAGAGCAGCCAGCAAGATCCACAGCATAGCCAGGTTGCTAAACGTCCTGAAATTATCAAATTATTGAATCCATGTCATTTAATTTAAACCCCTAATGAAGACGTAGGCAAAATGCAGACATAGGCTTGGCTAGAATGTATCATGAATGGCTTATATTTTAGGTCTTAATAGAATCCTTGTTCCCATATAAGAATCCATGGGCAGTCATTACTGATTCCCATCAAGCTCCTCTTACATCCTTCTAGAGATTCTCTACTTACCTGCACTGATAAATACAGCAAAAAGTTCAGATCACTCATATCCAACCTTCCATGGACAGAAGCCATGTTGTCCTTGTTTTGATGCTATTGTGCTTATGTTCACTGTTGTTTCGTTCTGTTGCGTCTCCAATGCTTTTAATATTTGCCTTTGCATTGAAAAACCTTTGCTAGTATTTGCATAATTGTAGGTCTTCTTTTGATGATGTTCCCAAAAAGTGATAAATCCTCTTCTAATCTTATAATTTAACTTTTGATTTGACTATATTTTGGTATCTCTCTCTCTCTCTCTCTCACACACACACACACACATACATATATCTATGTGAATTTCCTTACACATCTTGTATAATTATCTTAATATTTTCAGGTCTATTTCACAGATTGACATTTTACTACCTAAATCCCAACTTCAGCAGATATTATAATCCTGCTATCTTCTTCACATTTTTTTTTGGTTTTTCAAGTTTCACATCACACTTTCAACTTCTCCCTATTAATTTCATTGTATAATTTTTCATGGTGCTCTTTTTGGATTTAATTTGTTCTTACTTTAAGGAGTGATGAAAGAATTATTTTCATACTTTATTAGCAATTCTACTTTCTTTTATATGTCATTGAGTCAAATATATAATTTCAGTGTTTTCCTTCCTGTATTAAAAATGTTTTCTTTCTAGAATACACTCCAATGGTGTGTGTGTGCGCACGCACAGTAAAATAGGCACATTAAGGGTAGTACAGCCATAGACAATTATGTATTTTTAAGCAGGACTTATCTGTATTTCCTTGGTGACATTTACAAACCAGCACTCACTAATACTCGTGTATCCCATGAAACAGTCACTGAGCACCTGGGATACACTTGTATCTTCCACAAGAAATTAACAAAAATAATCCCATAATACCTTCTCTTATGGACTTGAGAGTCATCCAAGGAAGATGATTATTAAAGAAGTAAACTTAACACACACACACACACACACACAAGCCACATGCATGCATACATATAAGAGTGACTATCCTTAATCAAAGTTATAATCTCAGAGAACAGTTCAGCTTGCAGTGTGTGTCGCTCTCCTACCCTCAGAGTCCAAGAGAGCAGGTAACATATCTTGCTTTGCCCTTTCTTCTCTGATGAAGACCAGCAGATCCTGTCTCTGTGGAAACTGTGTATCTCCTCAACCCACGCTCTTGCCTATATTAAACACAGTGGACATAACGCAACCTTGGGCATGCTTTGCCTTATGCAGGTCTGTTGAATTCAAGCTTCCCTTGCCTGGAAAAAGAGATGAAAATGGCAGCCTCTCCTTGAAAGAATTGATCAATTATAGGTAGTCATTTTTCACGTGAGCAGTGAGTTTGCCATGTAAACTCCTCTTCCTTTTTCCCCATATCTGGGGTTGAAATGACTACATGACCTTTATTTAATCATCCAGGCTGGTGAGATGGCTCAGTAGGTAAAGTACTTATTCCACAAGCATGAGGTCCTGCATTTGAACTCCCAGAACCCACATAGAAACTGGAGTTGTTGGCATGCACCTGTAATTCCAGCACTATGAAGACAGTAACTGCAAGGATCCTGGGGTAACTGGCTAGATTGACTAGTCCAGTCTTTGAGTTCTAAATTCACTGAGATTCTCTTTCTGCAGAAAATAAGATGACAAATGACAGCGGACATTGACATAGACTTCAGCCCTCCATAGGATACACACACATGCATATGCTCACACAGAGACATATGCACAATACATTCAAACATGCATCCACACAGGCAAGTGGACCACACACATGCACAGGCAAAAAATAAATGTAATCTTCCTCATAGTGACACATATCTAAAACTATATGTATGCAAATGTGATTTGTTGTATGCACTCATATGAGGGTTTCTTTTTCTATGTTCAAATTTTTATTCCTATACTTTGTGTAGCTAGTATAATTGGAAATCATCCTGTCTAACCTTATTTATTTGTTAGGTAACCTCATTCTTTTACCACTAGGATTGCACAAAGAAAAGCAGTCAGAAATTCATCTTATAGAATTTCTCCATATTCTTTAATTAAATACATTTGGAGTTCCTAGCCTTGGGATGATTACTGTGTTTTCTCTGAAAACTTTAAATCAAACCTGCACAGTGCTATCAACTTGAGCCTAAATAATATTTACTTCTGCATCTCAAGTAGTGTCTGAATATATTTGCTGAATTGGTGAAGGCAGACTGCCAGAAATCTACTTGCATCAAAAGAGAGCCAGAGAAACATTATTCTAGCAATAAAATCCAAGTTGCAAAATAGAAGTATTTGTGAATGTAGCTTAATATCCACCGTGGAGATGATGGCTTTCCCACCTCATATCTTTGTCCTTTTGAGAAAGAGCTGGAGGTTAAAATTGTGGCTAAGTAATTTGGAAGAAACAAAGGAATCAAAGGACATTATTTTGGTTTATGCAAAGGGTAAGGAAGGAAGGTAGGAAGGGAGAGGGGGATGAGGAGAGAGAGAGAGAGAGCAGAGAGGGAGAAAGAGAGAAATTCCCTACCAATTTTATACCACTGAACACGTATGGGATCTCAAGGACAGAACCAGAAGCATAGCCAGATGAGCAAATGCAATGCCAGGTAAAAACCAATGCCTTACTTGATGGGGTTAGCTGCTGACAGCCCACGCCTTGAAACAAAACCTCCTCTGAATAACAGTGGTGTCAAGTATATGTCAAGTTGCAAAAGTCTTTGCTTTTGACATGTATATGTTACATAGGACATGAAAAAATAGCTCCATATATGGAAAGGGCACAGATTCTATTAATCAGGACAAGCAACTTATACTGTGATAACAAATAAATACAATAATCCAGTGACATAAATGAACAAGTATATATTTGTCACTCACAACAGTCCCAGATGTGTCTAAAACAGTTTTCTAGGCAGCTGTTCATGTGGCAAGTTGGTGATGCAGGCAGGTGCATTCTCCAGTGTCCTCCCATATAACTTCAGTTAATGCAACTGAGAGAGACAAGAAAGATATACATTGACAATTCAAATCTTCAGCCTTGGAATAACAGGCATTACTGAATGAGAATCACCACGTGGCCCCACCTAGGTCCAACTGTACTCAACCTAAACTGGAAAGTATGGTGTGATGGTTCATATTGATTGTCAACTTGACAGGACCTAGAATCACATGTTAGGAGTGATCTCAATTGGGAAATTAGGTTAGCCTCTGGGCAACCTTGAGGGATTAACTTGATTAGGCTGATTGAAGTAGGAAAGCCTACCTCACCTGTGGGCAGCAGTATTCCATCTTGGACTGTATACAAATGAAAGAACTGGCTGAGCATTAGTATTTATTCCTCTATGTGTCCTCACTGTGCACTGACTGTGACCAGCTCTGCTTCAAACTCTTGCCTCTATGTCGTCCCCACCCTGAGGGACTGTAAACTGGAACTGAAAACCAAAATCAACCATTGAACGAGAATATAACTGAAACATATGAATCTTATGCCAAAATGTGACTATCTAAAACAGTATATAGATATTTCATGAGTAGGAAAGTAAAATGGTAAAATTTTTTCTGTTATTGATATATATGTACGTATATTGTTGATATATGCACCCATATATACATATATATATTCATATAAACATATATATGAAAGAAAGACAACAGGAGAAAGAACTTAAATTTTATTTTTTTAACCACAGGCTAATTAAGGTCTGTAGAAACTATGTGTATGTAAGTACTTCCTATTTATAAAATTGTTAGACTTAAATATAAAAAACTGTATCACTACTTCTCAATAAAAAGAATTTTTCTTACCTCAGGGACTGTTGCCAATGTTTAGAGAAATCTTTCTTTTCCTAGCTCCTGAAAGATAGGGGATAGAGTTACTGGAAAAAATTTACCAAGCATAGGATAACCCCAGAAAAGAAATGTCAATATTTTTCACTTAATTTTATTTCTATATTAATTTATTTACAAGAGAGAGAGAGAGAGAGAGAGAGAGAGAGAGAAGGAGGTAGATAGAGTTACAATGGGCGTCTATGGCCTTCAGCTGCAAATGGACTCTATACGCCTGTGCCACCTTGTTCATCTGGCTTTATGTAGGTACTGGGGGAATGAACCTGGGTCCATAGGCTTTGAAGGCAAGTGCCGTAACTGCTGAGTCAACTCTGAAGCCCCCAAAATGTCAATGATTCTGAGGTTGAGTACACTGTTACAGGGCAATGAAACTGCATAATGAAGGTGTCACTGAGGCATGGACTTTGAGAAAATGCCCCTGACAAGAGGGTACCGTCTTCCAAGGCACAGTGGATATTTTATATCAGTGGCCATTATAGAGAACTGTGTACCCAACTAGTGGAATAAATGAGTTCAGAAGCAAGAAGTAACTGTAGAGACAGCTACAGAAAAGCCAAGTGATCTACTTAGAAAATGGGTCCATAAATTACAATCCCTTTTCTGAAATTTCTAGATGCAAAAGGAAGAGAGATTTAAGCCAAGGGAATATTTCTCAGTGCCCCCTGGTTTATTTCTGATGGTAAATGCATAGAGCAAAAGCCACTGATTGATGACCAAAAGTTTAGAGCCCTCACTCACAGGGCTAGCCACCAATACAAGAAGTGTTTGCTTAGGATGATAGTAATCCAGATTGGGTAGTGGAACAGGGAAATGATGGGGGGTAGGGGAATGTTCATTCAGTAAAGCACTTACTAGGCAAGCATGAAGGCCTGTCTCAGACCCCCAGCAGCCACGTAAATGCTGGGGGAACACGGCAGCCCACCTTTGATCTCAGCTCTCTGTAGGTGGAGACAAAAGTTGGCTAGTGTAGCAAACTCTTGGTTTAAGAGAAAGGTCCTGCATGAAATAAATAAAGTGCAGAATGATCAAGGAAGACACTCAAGGTCAAACTCTGGACTACAAACACATGCACATACCTGTGCACTTGAACCCACACTAACACAGGTTACATGCATGCCCACTGCACACATGCTCAGACAGAATTATAACTTGTTTTTTCCATATTTATTGTAAATAATTAGATATATTGCATGAGCAAGTCTTATGGTGGTATCCCCATTTCCCTCCTCCCTGTCCCCAACCCACTGGGGTGGGGCTTCCTATATGGGCTTGCTGGACCAGTCCATGGGATAGGGGGTTATGGATTTTTTTTCTCTTTATCCCCCACCATGTCTCTTACAATCTTCTGCCCTCTCTTCCACTCAGATTCCTGAGTCATGGTGGGTGGATTTTCAGTCTACTTTACTGTTGAGGTCTTAAGAATCTCTGGATTTCTGCTTTAGATTGTGTTGTGTATCCTCAGTGTCTGTCTCCATTATCCTTTCATAGGTTATCTGATTAGCTATGGAGGTAGGTCTCTTGCTTATCTCACCACTTCCTCAAAGGTTTCGTTTAGGCTCTATAACATAAATTAGGGGTGGTTCATCTCCTGCCTGGGTGACAGGTAACATCTCCAGTCCTGTTGGTGGTAATGGGCTGTCCATGGTTCTTACTGGCTTCTGAAACATACAAACAGAATCTCTAATGGAGAGTGAGGTCAGTATAGGTTAAATGAGACAAACTTTGATAATCTGTTGAGATTCTAATGGATATAGCCTTTCTGCAGATTTCTGGTTATTGGGGGTTTCCTCTTGGAGCCCAGGTTCTTGGTTTTAATATGGGATTGCCAAGTATTCCAGTTCCAGGTAAGGGTTACCTGCCTCTGAGTGGATCTCTTAGCCAATTAACAAGCTGTTGATTACCCACCCAGGTTTAGTGCCACTGTTGCATGAGTGAGCACTTCTTGTCATTACCTGTCTTCATCATTCCTGTAGCATCATTCAATGTTGTATATCGACAACCTCAGCTTTCTCGGAGTATCTTTGGTCAATTTCCCATGGCAGCTCCTGTACTGCTTTCCAGCACTGCACATGCTGCCATCTGGCGGCTGGATACCATTCTGGATTAAGCAGGGTCTCTAGGTGTAGTATGATGACACTCTGTGGTGTCTTCGGCAATAGGGTCTTACCTTTTCCCTGGGCTGTTATTCAAGAGCTTTGACAAAAGCCTGTCTTATTTTGGGGAACCACATGGGTCTCTGATCAACAGCTCAGCCTGGGAAGTAACCAATGACTGGGACAGTTACAGGCCAGAGCCATTTGTTAGAGAAGAGTAGATGAATTGTTTGGCTTCTGTGGACTGAGTAGTCTGGAGCATTCTATAACATCACCATTCTCTATACAAGAATGATTTTGCTTGGGACAAGCTGATATTGGAAGTTGATCAATATCATTTTCCTGACAATAAGCCATGAAAAGCCCTGTACTCCTTAATTCTGAAATCAAAGACAATGAGATAGTGCCAGAAAAATATTTCAAAGTCTGTAATGGTTGTTTGGGTGTCAACTTGACCTGTTAGCAATCCACAGTAATCGTGAGTGTTGTGTGGCAAATTTCCTTTGAACTGAAGAAAGAAAGGAGGCTCACGGGATTCTGGATGTCATATTAGATAGAAAGAAATATCCCTTCCTGGGAGGGCAGTGCAGGAAGGAAATTCCAGAGACAAAAGGAGTCAACAAGTCTGGGAAAGAGTTGCAAGACACTACCATAAGACTACATAAAGGGGAAGGAAATCTTTCTGTTTCCTTCTGCCTGGCTGCTGGTGCTTGTTGTGACTTGGATGTGCATCCATCCTACTCATCTATCTGTTCATTAGCATTGGAATGAAGTTTCCTCAGCCGTCCAGCCTGAAATGAAGACCAGTGGCTCCCCAGGAAGTTTAGGCCTTCCATGCTGGATTGGGACAGCTGAGACATCCAGCCACATGGACTTTTTGACTTGCAGACAGCTATTTTGGGACTGCCATGAGCTAATCCAGTAAATCCCCTTTTCACTACAATTCATTCTATTAGTTCTGTTCCTCTAGAGAACCATGACTAATACAGAGTCTTACTTTGAAAAAGACTAATGACCACAGAAAGGACTTGATGAGAATGAAGTAAAGATGTCAATTCAGGTCCTAGCAAAGCAGAAGAAATGCTGAGTCATATGGGGAAGAAATTCAAAAACAGAGGGAAAAAAATAAGCAAAGAAATTGAGGTTCTGTGAAAGGATGAACAGAAATGCTAGAAAATTGAAAGTGTTCAAAAAGCACAGTGGAAAACATCAGCAGCAGAGAAAACCAAGCAGAGTAAAGACCATGAGGGAGGGAGGAAACTGTGAGACAATAACATACTCAGACATATATAAAGAAAAATATAAATCAGCAGAGGAAAAGCTTCCAAGGACCCAAGGATGCATTCAAGAGAACAAATACAAGAATACATAAGATAGAAGAAGAAGGAGCAGAGATAACAAGTAAAGACATAGGTAATTCATTCAATGAAATTATAGCAAAAAAATAAATAAACTTGGAGAAGGAATGGCCATCCAAACACAAGAGGCATATAGAATTCTAAACATAGGTAACCAGGGAGGGAAACAAGATCTCCAAGGTATATCAGAGTCAAATTTCAAGAATTCAAAGCAAAGAAACTATTAAAAAAAACTGTAAGGGAACTTGGTTTGGTGGCTTGTGCTTATAATCCCAGCATTAAGAAGGCCGATATAGGAGAATTAACACAAGTTCAAAGCCAGATTGGGCCACACAGCAAAACCTTGCCTTAAAAATAAAACCAACACCCACAAACTCCCACCCAAAAACTGTAATGGAAAATGCCAACTCATCTACAAAGGCAAACACATTAGAATATCATCAGATTTCTTGTAGCAAAACTAAAATCCAAGGAACCATGTAATGATATATTTCAGGACATGAAATTAAATAACTGCTAATAAGGATGGATCTATCCAACAAAAAAATTCTTTTAAAACTGGCAGAGAAATGAGACTATTTCAAGACTAATACACACTAAGGTAAGTCATAAAACCAAAACTGGGCCTGCAAAAAAAAATACTATAAAAGGGAGTTATACACAGAGGAATAAAGACAGTCTCATTTATATAAGAACAGAGCAGAATAATAGATGAAGAAAGCAGAGCTAGGAAGGAATCCATCATGTCCCCACAGTAAAACACCAAATTCCTGATACATATATAATCCCAGCACTCTGGACATGGAGACAGGAAGATCAAGGTCATCCTCTGCTCTATGGCAAGTTTGAAGCCAAATTGATGAAATATATCTCCATAAATAAACAGAACAGACTCAGAAAGGTAAACATATATTTTCTCTCTATATGGAGCCTAGATTTAAGTGTGTATGTGTGTGTGTTGAAATGAAATATTATGAAAATTCCATAATGAAAACAATTGCATCATAGCTAATTTAAAGTATTAACAAAAAAGAAAAAGTGTGAATAAATTACGTGCATGTAATTCATCTCCTTACTGTGTTTTTCAAAGAACTTAAGACAATGAATGTGTAGTGCTTATTTCAGTAATAATTTCTGAGACATAATACACAAAATAGCTGATATTTTTACTACATATAAAAACCTATGTATTAAACACTACGATATAATTACAGAACATTTTCATTACACAAAGAAGCCCCATATCCGTGTTTGTTTGTTTGTTTGTTTGTTTGTTTGTTTGTTTGTTTGTTTGAGGTTAGGGTCTCACCCTCGCCCAGGCTGACCTGGAATTCACTATGTAGTCTCAGAGTGGCCTTGAACTCATGATGATCCTCCTACTTCTGCCTCCCAAGTGCTGGGATTAAAGGCATGAGCCACCATGCTCAGCTCCATGTCCATATTTTTTGTTTTTTTTTTTTTTCAAGGTAGGGTCTCAGCCTACCTCCGGCTGACCTAGAACTCACTCTATGATCCCAGGCTGGCCTCAACCTCACAGCACTTCTCCTACCTCAGCTTCTGGAGTGCTGGGATTAAAGGCATGCACCACCACGCCCAGCTCCCATGTCCATTTTTAACCACCACTCCCCTTCACCCTTCATATCCTGTCAGCCACTGATCTATCTCTGTGGACATTCATCTTCTCAATATTTTATATAAACGAAATCATCTCGTGGGTTCCTTTATGTCTGGCATCTTTGATTTAGCATATATTTTTTCAATCTCATCTACGTGGTAGCACTGTCTAACTCCCCTAAATAATGAGTTCTATGCATAACTAAATTTAGTTTATCCTTTCAATAATGGATGGACTTTTTTGTTGTTAGTGCTCTTTCACTATGAGATATAAGGCTGGTGGGAACATTCAGGTATATACTTTCAGTTCTCTGGAGTGCAGACCTTGAAGTAGAATTGATGGATCATATAGTAAACATAATGAAGCTTTTGAAGGAATGCCAACATCTTTTCAAAAAGATATCATATATTCCCTCCAGTGGGGTATATTCACTCCTCATCCTCACCAGAATGTCTTGTCCCATACTGTTTTACTGACCCTCTTTAGGGGGTAAATTATTATCCAACTCTGCCTTTGATTTGTATTTCTTAACTGCAGTTGATTTGAACATCTTTAATGTGTTTCTTTATATTTTGCTATCATCTGTTTCTTAGTGTTCTATACTCCACCCCCTTGTCCTGAATGGGTCAAGAATCAAGACTGGGGCTGGAGAGATAGCGCGGTGGTTAAGGTACTTGCCTCCAGTGCCTAGGCCCAGGGTTCAATTCCCCAGTACCCACATAAGCCAGACCCACAAGGTGGTGGACCTGGTGCTCTCTCCCTCTCTCCCTCTCTCTCTCTCTCTCTCTCTCTCTCTCTCTCTCTCTCTCTCTCTCTCTCTGTGTGTGTGTGTGTGTATCTGCTTGAAAATGAATAAATAAAATATAAAATAAAATATTTAAAAAAAGAATCAAGACTGCTTAAACTTAAAAGTACACTTTGTGGACTGGGAAGATGGTGGAGTGATTAAGAGCACTTCCTGTGCAAGAATGAACATCTAAGGAGGCCTGAAAGGCTGCTTGAATTTGATCTCCAGGATCCACATAAAGATCTGGGTGTGGTCACACATATAACCCAGTCCATATGAGCGCAGATATGAATCACCTGAGCTCATGAAAAAATGGCAAGATGCGGGATCAGCAACAGATTCTAACTCAAGTAACAATGGACAGAAGAGTGATTCAGGGTCACCGATGTCCTCCTCTGGCCTCCACAGACAAGTGCACACTGCTGAGGCAAGTAGATGGGGCAATGCATGGCCACACACATGAGTACACACACATAACATTCCATATAGCACACTACATTATACATACATGCAAAAACAGACTTGGTCATCAATAAATTCTTTAATAATGGATTTCATAGTAGGATGTGGAGTCACACCATGAATAATATCCGTGGGAATAAGAAAACATCTTAAACTCTAGAAAAAAAGTGCTGGTGACCACATGGGTCCAATCAGGAGAGTCATTTGGAACAGATCATACTTAGTGAACTCACACAAGAGCAGAGAGACAAGCGCCACATATTACTCCTTATCTGTGACCTCCTAATCATTTGGTTTAATCATCCTAAACCAAACTGTAAGTAAACATGACTAGTGACTCAGGTGAAAGGCAAAGGGGACAGAAAGAAATGGGGGCAGGGGTGGAAGCAACAGAGGGGGGAGATGTTCACATACCTAAACTAACAATAATCTGACTCCATGGAATCCTATCTTCTGTACAAGTTCAGGAGGTCCATAGGGCCCCAAAAGGGGGGTGGTGGAAGCCTACCTATGGTACAAAGGATGCTAACCTTTAGCTCCCCAACCCAGTAAGGAGTTACCTTCCACAATGAGCTGGTGATCAGAGTGACCCACATGGTCCCTAAATTATGACAAACTTTTGTCACAGCCCTTGAATACCCACCTCAGGCAAAAGATCAGACCCTATTGCTGAAGATTCCACAGACTGATATCACACAACACAGAGAGACCCTGCTGAATCCAGAAATGAAATCAGCTCCCAGGTGGGCAGCCTGGGTAATGCCAGAGGTGTGGCTATAGTGAATTTCTTAATTTCCATGTAAAATTTAGGTTCACCTTTTCAGCTTCTGTTGAAACGAGGGGTGGAATTTCCATAGGGATTGCATTGATCCATAGATCATTTTGGAGAGTATTTTCATGTGGCTATTAATCCTTCTGTTTCATTTTTATTATTTTTTATTTATGTATGTCTTCCATAATTCCTTTCAATAAATGTTTATAGATTTCAATGTATGTCTTACGTTAAACAATTACTAAATGAAATCATTCATTCATTTAAATTCATTCATTCATGTAAAGGATTTGCTGTTAGTACACTGTACTATAATTATTTATTTGGACTGTTTTTGTATTTTTATTATAGTTCAGTAGAATGGTATATATAACCAAAAGACCAAGGTCAAATCATATGTATTGGCAAAGTAGGCAAGATTCTGTATGTTGCTTCAGTGGTCTATGAGATTATTATAGTACTTGATATGTGGCCCATGCATGTTAGCTAATGATGCTACAAAGTTTGCTTACATTTGACAAATATTCTTTGATAGGCATTTGATTAGTAAGTAATAAAGTTATTTGAGCTACCATCAGCATTTCTTGGAATTCTTTAATATTTTTTGAAAGTTAGATTGTCTACTGCTTTCCATGCTTTTGAGGGGTATTTAAAGTACTACTGATGTGTCATTATATGACATCACAATGGACATGTGTAGAAATAATATGTGTTGGACTATTTCCTTAAGATCCATTCCAAAAGTGAAATGAAGGGGTGAGGATATATACACATATTAAATACACTTAACGTGAAAAGTAGATAGTCCATTGGTAATATTTTACAACTTTATTGTCTATGGAAATGTATAAAAGAATTTATTTTTTATGTAAGTCATACAATCATTAGGGTAATCAAATACACAAAATCATATTTGTGTACTTCACAATATTTACATTTTATTACATAGACTTCATTTGAAAATTTAGTCTCTGATCTGTTGCACGACAAATGTGATCTCATTTCTTTATTTAATTCTTTCAGTAATTTTTGTGTTGAATATTTTTCCCATGCTTCATTTTTCACTGACATCTTGGACATATGTATTCCATGATAACCTACTGCTTTTTATGATCACTGAATATTTTTAATTCAGTTTGCTAAAGTTACGATGCATACATATGGCATCAAACCTCATATTGCTTTTTGATATTTTAACCTCCATTATTGCATTGACACATTTGTTAAGGGTTCAACCACTTCCATTTCACAGGGATCTTTTCATTGGTATTCAGAATAGTGTGTATGGTAGCTTTTCTCATGATTTGCTTTTTTTTCTTAAAATAAAAATGCCAGTCTTGAACTATCAAAGTAATGGCACTCCCATTGAATTCTATATGTCACAACCCCTATGGGTTCTTAAAACCACTTTTGCAGAAGATGCCAAGGAACAAAAACAGAACTTGATGCACTCCTGGCTCAGTCACTGAAGGCATGATGGGAAGACAGTCAGAGGATGGAGCCAACTGACATAATCATTTTGATTGATTTTCTTATGACTTGGGTTGTGATGAATCTGTAATTTGGAGAGCAATCCATCTTAGAAATGATGTTTCCAAATTCATGAACATAATATGATTTTTTATTTATTGACTTCGTTTTTTCTCATTAAAGTTATTCAGTTTCAATAGGACAATGTTTACACTCTCTTAAAAATCATCCGTAAGTATTTTAGTCTTTTGATGCTACTGTCAGTGAAATGTTTATAATTTCTTTTTCTGATTGGTCATTACAAGCATACGGAATGTAAGTTTTGAATATTGATTCTGAATACTGTCACCTTGCTCAACATATTTGCTCTTGTTGCTTTCTCATCACTTCCTTGGTGTTTCCACTTATATATGGTCTTTTCTGCAAATAGAAATGGTTTTCAGTTTGATAACTTTTATCTCATTTTCTTATGTAATTGATGAGAATAAAAACTTCTAGTGCAAATCAGTAAAGTGAGAAGACATTATTGTCCTAAAGCAAAGGTATCTAATCTTAGAACAAAGGTATCTATTCAAAAGTATACTCATTGTGAGATGTGAAATTTTTGTAGATTACTTTATCAGGTTGAAGAACTTTCTATGTATTACTTTCTGATCATTTATGATAAAAAAAATGCTTGATTATTTTTTCAAGTGTTTTCTCTATATATTGAAATGACCCTATGAGTAACACATTGAATTACATATATATATATATATATATATATATATATATATATATATATATATATATGGATATGGGTTGGGGATTTAGCTCAGTGGATGAGCACTTGCCTAGCAAGAACAAGGCCTTTGGTTCAGTCCTAAGCAGCAATAAAAAGTTAATTTATTTGAGACATAGGAGAGAGAGAGAGAGAGAGAGAGAGAGAGAGAGAATGGAGAATGGTTATGTCAGGGCCTCTTGCCACTGCAAATGAACTCCAGATGCATGTGCTACTTTGTGCTTCTGGCTTTAGATGAGTACTTAGGAGTCAAACTCAGGCTATCAGGCTTTGCAAGAAAGTGCCTTTAACTTCTGAGCCATCTCTCCACCCCCTGAATTACTTTCTTATGCTAAATCAACTTTTCATCAACACATAAAATATCTACTGAGTAAGCCTCATTTCACTTAATAGGATAGAATTGTACAAAGTATCTTAGGGAATAAGATTAGAATTTAGTAATAGAAAAAAAATTAGGAAACTTCCAAACACAATAAAATTAAAAGTCACAAGCGTAAAATACTCAATAAATCAACACAAAGACAATTGCAAAATTATTTTGAGAATGAGTGGCTGAAAACATTATAATATACACAAACTTTTGAATGCAAGTAAAGAGGAAAATTAGTAACTTTAAGTGTCTATGTTAAATAAGAAAATAATCTTAAATTAATAACCTTAATAGGCAGGAAGAGTAAACCAAGCACATAGCAAGAAGAAAGAAATAATTAGAAAAAATAAACTAGAGAAAAACAATAAAAAATTCAAATAAAATTTCTACAGAAAGTGCCAGGATGATACTACACTTCATAAAGAAATATGAGGACTCAAAATCGTCCAAACAGTCCTTTTAAAAACCTAAATAATAGAGCTGAAGGAGTCACACTGACCAGTATCAGTTTTGTATAAAGCTATCTTGTTAAAGTCCATGAGATAGAATCACAATGATCTAGATAAATATCAATGCATTTGTGCTTATAGTTCATACATCAGCCTTATATTCATAGACAATTGGTGTTTGTCAAAGTTCCAAGAAGACTAAGTTGTAGAAAGAATTGTCCTTCTGACACACTGTACTAGAAAACTGAGCAACCATACTTAAAAGAATGACTTTGACCCCCCACCTCCCATCATACTTAAAATTTCACTAAGAATATAAGAGGCCTAAATATAGCTAAAGCTATTAAATTATAGTAAGGAAAGCATATAACTAATTAAGTTGCTGTAATCTTGCATTGGATGGTATTTTTGAAGCATAGCCCCCAGCACAAGTGACAAAATGCTGACACATCCAACATTCTCAAAACTAAGGTAAAACTTCCACTTTGCTAATGGCTCCATCTCAAAAGTGAACATGCAAGCCACTGAACAGGATAAAGTATGTCCAGACGATATATTTCATGGAAAGCTCCTTTTTCTTCTAATTTCAAAAATTAGAAAGTTATATGAATTGATACTAGACCCAAGAAGACAAAAAATTGCAATGAATATATGTAAAGATGTCTGTTCTATATGTCAGTCAGAATGACATTGAGATATCACTCCACACCCTCTATGAAGATGACCATAAGCCAAGTGGCAGGCAATGGTAACAAGTATTGGAAAACATGAGCAAAATGGAAGTCACATTCATTCCTGGGGTAAGGAGTAGGTTGATAAATATTTTATGCAATAAAATTGCAAACCCTCAAAGTGTTAAAAATTGGAACCCAGAAGTTCTACTCCTAAACATCAACTCAAGAAAAATGGAAAATACACCCACACACACAAAAAAAATGTACAGATATGTCCATAAAAGCAGTACTAGCAAAGATGAAATAAAGATTTCTATCATGTTATGAATGTACAAACAAAATATGATTGATGACTATAATGGAAAATTATTTAACAATACAAAAGAAGGGAAAACTGAAGCATGCAAAAACATAGCCAACTGTTAAATCAACCAAAGTGAAATGGAACATCCAAAGAGGCCACCCTTTGTACGATTAGATTTCTATGAAACTCCAGAATATTCTAAGAGGTAGAAAGTAAATTGATAGCTGCTTAGAACTTGGTGGTAAGCAGAAAAGGAAGTACTGAGGGAAGGGAAGAGGGGTGATTGTTTGCTAATGGACAAGGGAATTATTTGGGAAATGCAATGATACTGAAAATTTGTTTGTAGTGATTGTGTGTAGCCCTCTGAATATATTAATAACTGTAGACCTGTACATTTTAAATGGTGATGTATGTTATACAAATTATAGCTCAATATAGCTAAAGAACTGTATTGGTCCTTCCTATGTCTGACTTTATGAAAATAGGACTCTATAACCATTATTACTACCTTATATTGGCCCAGCTTCAAATGTCTGTTTCCTTAAATTTCAAGTGCAAAAGCTGATCTCTCTGCTTTAACTCTGCCACTTCATATCCTTGACACCTTTGAATTGTTACTTATTTTTCTTCACATTTATCTCAGGACTGAACTTCGTGTAGTCATATCAAATTTTCTCCATAGAGGTCAAAAACATCTTTTTTGGAATTATGCCAGATTTGCTTCAGCAAAAAAAAAAAAACAAGCATTTCATATTTTTCAGTTTTTACTCTAACTCCAATAAAAAAATACAAACTGGCAGAATCTCTGCTTTACAAATCCATGCTATGTTTTTATCTGGGGATTGAAACCATGTCCTTTTACACACTCTACCACTGAGCTAATATTCCAAGCCTTTCTATACTATTTCCTATAGCAAATTTAATTGCACTGTAATCCACTCAGTCTTTCTCAGTGGAATCTGTTTTTTCTTAACTGGTGTTGTTCTGTCATGAATGGAATATCTGCCTTTATACACCAGGGATTGATCTCGTTTTCTACTTCTATGAAAGACAAATCCATCCTCTGTGAACTCCCTCACAGCTTATCTGCCATCAAGTTCAACGTGTATCTATATCTGCCCATCATGTGATCATTCCCTGTTATCTCAGAGGACTGAAGCTTTATAGTTTTCAAAGTAAATCCTTCAAACTTTGTACTTGATCCCACTATATGTCATGTTCTATGGGAACTGCCTCTGTAGTCTCAGATGTCTTCAATTAGTCTCTCACAGGTGAGCTTTTCTTGAATACTCGGTCATTCCTATAAAAATAAAACTGACCTTGAAGCTACTTGCTCTCAACTCACTATCCTTTCTACTCAGCTTAAAAACACCAAAAGTGTCATTTGCACTCTGATTCTCCTCTTATTTATTTCTTGTGTGGTCAGCTTGAAGCTCAAAGTTTATAAGCTTTTTGCTCTCCTCAAGGCCAGAAGCAGGAATTCAGAGGGGACTTCATCACTTCACCTCCTGCTCTGCACCCACACATTGGACAGTACTTGCTTTGGAGAAACTCTGCGATGGTTTGATGCTTTTGGAGTTTCTTGCTTTTCTTTGTTCTCTCTTTTGTCCACATTTTACAGGCTTTCAAGAGCCTTGATTTTCACTCCTTGAATTATTTCCTACAGCTATCTTCCTCATACCAGCTTTCCTCTCATTCAATAAATCTTTCTATCCACCTTCAGATGACCCTTCCTAAACTAGGCTTCAACATCACCTCATCAAGCTGGTCCCCAACCTGTGTCTGGATGTTTGCTTTATGTGTCAATAATATTGCTGGTTTTCTGGTGTTTCTTTCATTGACGGTCAGGGTTACCTTTCACATTCTCCTTTGAACTCTTGATGCCTTTCTGGCTAAATACTGCAGATGTTCACAATAAACACTGAGTCATATTTCTTTTCTTAATTTTTCATTTCAGTGACTTCTCACCTCTTTCTTAGGATGCTATAATTTCCATTTCTCCACATGAAAAATGTAATCTGCATTGCCTTCTGATGTTATTTTAAAGCCCAATTTAATTTTAAGGCACTGATATTAAAATCACATGTGGCGATTACATACTTATGTAATGGAACCACTTAACACTTCTCATTTAACATCCAAACTGTATCAAGTTCATCTAGGTAGGAATAGGCAACAGAGAGATTAACAAATTTGTCCCAAATCAAACTGCAAGTAAGAGTTGTGAAGCAGAATCCTGGTCTGAGTCTAAAGAGCAACCCAGGCTGCTAACCACACTTTTAATGTCTTCATATCCCCCCCAACCCCACTTATTTCTAAATTCTTAAATTGAGCATTTAGTTTTATCCATAGCATACTGTCACTTATTTGTTCCAAGACAATGTTTCTCTCTGCAAATTTAATTCTTACTACAAAAAAAGAAATCATATATATAATTGATGCTTATTATTTCTTGGGTTTTGGTTTCTATTTCAGTGAAATTTCTGTAAATAGTGTCTATGGGGTCATTCAAAAGTAATATAGGATCCCACACTGCTTTTCAGACTCAAACAAATGCCCTATCTCTTCAAAGATAACTCAGAAACATCATAAACTTTCCTTCTTTGGGTTCACATTTTCTCTCTGCCTTGAAATCATATCTCCACTAGTTGTCTAAAACTTTCATAAATCTTGAAAAGTATGCTTGAATGTTGCTTTTTTCCATAAAGTTTGTCTGTTCACAATAAGAGTAATTAAAGTAAACTTACCATCTGAGTCTGTTATTCAATCTGTACCAGTATGATCACACACTCTGCACTACATTTTTGTTAGCTTTGTGCCTTCCTAGCTTTCTCACTAGATAAAACATTCATCTAATCTGCAGGTGTATTTCACTTAGCTAGCTATCTAGCCTACCTTGAAACTATATTACAACTAGTAGATCCCTCATATTTTTAAATAACACTCTGGATCCCCAAGTCACTACCTTAATTCAGTTGCATCTAGCTTTAACTAAATGAAAGAGTTTAACATGGAGGTTAGGATCTCAAGATGGTTTATATTCATACCTGTACTTCATGACCTATCTCTACTCATCAAACCTTACTTTCTTCATCCTTGAGGGTAATTGTAGCAATGGATTTATGAGATGCAATTCATATAAAAAAAACTGGAAGATTATATGGCATGTTGTAAACACTCAATAAAAATGATTAGCAGTATACATTTTAAAACAAAAATAAGGAATTTAAAGAAAAATTCTATAATAGCTTCCAACAAATGAGTCTTTCTGTACTTTGTGAGGGACTTCCTGGCAGGTGAAAAGTAACAATAAACTTAATTAAGGGGTGACTTCTCTGGGCAGTGTAAAGAACAGAGCAGCTTTAATCTTGGCAAGAAGCAGAGTCTGGAAGCTTTTCATATTCAATCATTTTCTTTAACATGAATAAGTTGAGTGCTCCATTAGTTCTGGAGAGGAGAGGATAATAGAATCAGCTCTATAATAGGGGCATTAAGCCCTCTTGCATTATAGGAAATTATTGAAAAAGGCTGCCAGACTCCAATTTCCCTGCCAAAATATGACTATGGATGTTCAACAGTAACATCAAGCCCGATAAAACTTTGAAACCCAAGAGGCAGCAGAGTATGTCAGTCTTGAGCAAGAGAAGGAAAGGGAAGAAAGAGGCACCACCCCGTGTCACAGAGCAGACCTTTATTTTGAGACATCGCTCTAAGATGTGCTAAAGAAAATGAGATGGTATTTAGATTTAGATTTTAGATTTTGAACTTTCAACCGTAGCTCAAAAATGAAAATTAATCCAACATCAACAGTTCACCTAAAATAAAGAATTTTAAAATTTTTTTTGAGTGTTGATATGAAAGAGGGTCACTGTCATTAAAGGAAATGAAGGAAAATTTAAATTCATCATTCTTTTTATTATTTTTATTCAAATACTAGTTTTCTTTCTATTATCTTCTTTTTGTCGTCACATTTTGAAAGTACTAATTAATCTAGCTTTCCTTGATTTTTTTTTCCCTTGGTTTTTCGAGGGATGGTGATCTGATCCTTCTACCTCTGCTTCCTGAATGCTGGGGTTAAAGGTGTGCGCCACCATGCTCAGCCTAATCTGGCCTTTTATCCCTTCTTTTTTGAGATGAAGTCTCATGTAACCCAGAATGACCTCAAATTCAGTAAGGAGCCAAGGTAGGCTTGAAACTCTTGATTATTCTGTGTCTACGTCCATTGGCGCTAGGCTTTACAGGGTGTACCACCATGACTGGCAAATCTACCCATTGTCCTGTGGTGATTGTTTTTCATTGCTGGGACACTTTCCTGAGGCAACAATTGAAGGACAGGAAAAGAATGATGTTACTCATGATTTTAGAGGTTTCAGTCTGTCCCATCAAGGAAGATGGGGCTGAAAAATTCAAATAATGGTGGTACAGTACTAGTAAGGGACCAATGCCACCAAGGTCACATCTCTAGTGATTCATTTCCTCCAACCAAGTTCCACTTTACACAGTGGCACTATTTCCCAATGGTTTATTAAATTTTTTGGATTAAAAATTCAGAAAGTCAAAGTCCTGAGAAGCTCATCAACTCATGAGCTTTTCTAGACATCTGTCAGTCAAATCAAGGTGACAGTTTAGACTAACCCTCACATTGTTATTCATTACTTTCTGACTTCAAAAGAGACATTTTCATTCAATCAACTAGGACAACGCTATGTGGACACTTATCAAGCTAGCCCCAGTCCCTTCTTATAAGAGGTACTCTAAGTGAGGCTTCTAGCATAATAAAATTAAGCCAGTGACTGGCAAGAGGTAGAGAAGCCTCTTTAAAATAATGTGGGAGAAGAAATTTAACAAAGAAACCAGACCCAGGTGATACTTACTGTAAAACAGTTTCTATAGGCTTTACCAGGGAGATAGCATGACCCCATGTCTCCTCCGTATCTATGCAACTGCTCCCTGCTTATATCAGATTAGTGCAACCACAGGCACAAACACCCCTGGACAAACAGCTTTCCATTCTACATGGCTGTTTTCTTATCACTGACTTATTTACTAAGAAGTTTTCTGTTTGTAACCTTAGACACTTA
>PVHP010009732.1:0-49523 GCA_004024765.1 Zapus hudsonius | reverse complement strand
CGGTGGGGGGACAGGTGACAGTGCCCCCTGCCACACTCCTTGGTGGGTGGATAGGTGACAGTGCCCCCGACACACTCCTGGGTGGGTGGACAGGTGACAGTGTTCCCTGTCACACTCCTCGGTGGGTGGACAAGTGACAGTTCCCCCGCCACACTTACAGTGTCATGCTGGCATCGGTGAGGAGCCTTCGCATGGACCTTGGCATGATTTGTTTTCAGCTGCAGTTGTGATTGTAGCACTTGAAATCAGATTATGTTTTTTAGCGATGTAGAGGAGAAGAGCAACAAAGAGCCTAGCCAGCGAGGCTCAAGGAGATGGAGAAATAATTTTCAGAGTGTTGTCCTCCAGTAGGGCCCAGTGGTCTGGGAGTGGGTATGAGCCACGTCTTGTAGATCAGAGATGGTTCTAAAGGTGTCATGAGTGGGTTTTAAAAAAATAATTCTATTTAGTTACTTGAGAAAGAGAGAGGGAGACAGACAGACAGACAGTATGGATGTCCTAGGGTCTCCAGTTACTGTAAAAAAACTTCTGTCGCATGCACCAGTTTGTGCATCTGGCTTTATGTGGGTACTGGGGAATCAAACCCAGGCAATCAGGCTTTGCAAGCAGGTTCCTTTAACTGCTGAACCATCTCTCCAGCTCCTGATGAGTGGTCTTTGAAGCACATATATCATAGAGCGATCTAGAACACACTAGGCCAAGTGGGAAAGGGCCAAGAGAGTGGATGTTCTGCTGAGAGCAGAGAATGTGTTTATGATAATACTAACTACTATTATGTAGGGATAGCTCAAATTGCTTTATTACTTTCATGCCCCCCAATGACCTTGTGATACAGATCCTATTATCACTCAGTTACAGATGAGGAAACTAAGGCACGGAGACACTAAGCACCTTATTTAAGGTTGTATAGAAAGTGGTGGGAATTGGAGCCCAGACCACCTGACTCAAGGGGTCTGTGTATAAACCACTTTGTGTTTCCTTCCTTAAATGGGAGAACAAGAGGGGCGGATAACATAAAAGAGAAGTTGCAAAGGAGGGAAAAACTTCCAAGGTCAGGAAGGGCTGGGGTGGGGTAGGGTTACCTAAATGAATAAAGCCCCCTGCCTTCTCATGTGTTTAAACACTTGGTTCCTGGGTCCTGCTGCAGTTGGGGGAGATTAGGAAACCTTGGAGAGGTGGGGGCTAGGAAGTAAGTTTCTGGAAGCAAGCCTCGGGGTTTCTAAGTGGCCCTACTCCCGCCCTACCTCTGCTTCCTGTTCTACTGAGATGTCGGGAGTCCTAGCCCACACTCCCACCACACATAGCCACCTGCCAGGATGACTGTGTTCTCTGAAACTGTTGAACCAAAATGAATCCCTCCTCCCTTAAGTGGCTTTGTTAGGTTTTTGGTTATAGTAAGAAAAAGAATTTAGCCAGACCTTGGGATATAGTGTCCATGAAGTGGCCATTAGAGAAATGAGTGATAGAAGCCAAGGGCATCAAGCAAGTCTTGGTACCAGGATGGTGAGAATGGTAGTCTGGAGCCTTTAGTGTGTCCTGGGTGCTGGGGATGAAGCAGTGGGCAGACAAGGTCCCTAGTCCTTGTCAGTCTAGTGATGGAGACAGACAGACAGACAGACAGACAGACAGACAGTAGTCTTCCACCAGAAAAGGGAATTCTGGATCGAGCTATATGCTGAGTGGGGGGTTAGCCTTGTAGAGGGTTACCAGGTGGGAGCCACGTGACACTGGGTAGACATGGGAGATCTTCTGAGTTGAGATGGGGCACATGGGGCTTCTCAGCCCAGAGAGTTGAGTGCTTGCAGGGCATGGAATGGAAAGGGGGCCAGAGCAGCAAGAGCGAGCAAGTCTGATGAGAGGGGAAAGATGGCTGATCCAAAATGGCACCCCTTGCTAAGGAACGCAGATTGTTTGCCAGGGGCAGTAGGGCACCTCTCTGAAGGTTGAGTAGGTGGTGGTTGGTTTGATCTGATGAGAAAGATGCAGGATGCAAAATGATTGTTCCTGTTTGATTGGGAAGGGGCAGGGTGATGGATAAGAGTAGAGCTTCATGGGGGGAGGGGCAGTACATTGAGCAGGGGTCTCCCCTTCTACATCCTAAGCATTTGCATTGCTGCTAACATAACTTCATCATGGGGGAAGCAGGGGTCTCCCTCGAGCAAAGCTACTTCATGTTAGCTTGTGCTAGGGATTCACGGTAGCAAGCCTTCTCACCACCTTGTAGCCTTTTGATGGCTGCTAGTTTATGCACAGAAAAGAACTGTGCGTGAGCTCTCAGAAGTAGCGGGTGTTTATGATAGGCGTTGGAATTTATAAAATGTTCCTTCGTAGGTAGTGGGTCTTTTGATCTGATACTTTTTTTTAAAGAAGTTTTTAAATTATTTGGAGAGAAGAGAGGGAGAATGGGCACACCGGGGCCTCCAGCCACTGCAAACAAATTCTAGATGCATGTGCCACTTTGTGCATCTGACTTTACCTGGGAACTGGGGAATCGAACCCTGGTTATTAGGCATTACAGGCAAACCCCTTAACCGCTGAGGCATCTCTCTAGCTCAGAATAATACTTTTGAAATGTTGTAGTTATCCTCTTTATTTTTTGGAGGGTTTTTCCTCCCCTCCATGGGGCATCAAAACAGAGACACGTGTAATTGCTCACTTAGTGCCCATTGTTTAGTGCTGAGTTTCCTAACATAACATTGATTGAATTCAGAGTGCCTTAGTTATTTACCCCAGACCATTAGCTAGGGATCTTGTAAGTCAGCACAGCAATTCTGAGACCTGAATTCCCAGCATTCTCTGTAGCGAGTGCAGCCATGTGACTTTGTTTCTGGCTATTAGGACGAAGAAAGAATCCGTTGAGATGAGTGTGGGCGGGGTTTCAAATCAAAGCATTTATCATCCTGATACAACATGACAAATTAGCCAGTCAGCGCTCTTCATTGCTTTTCCCTTCTATCTGCCCTGAATGCTGATGGGATCCCTGTAATGAAATGGCCACGAGCATGAAAACCAAAAGACATGCAGAAATGCCTTCCTTTTTTAAAATTAATTTATTTTTTGAAAGCAGAGAGAAAGAGAATGAATGAATGAATGAATGGGCGGGCCAGGGCCTCTAGCCACTGCAAGCAAACTTCAGATGCATGTGTCACTGTGTACATCTGGCTTTCCATGGGTACTGGGGAATCAAACCCGGGTTCTTAGGCTTTGCAGGCAAGCGCCTTAACCACTGAACCATCTCTCCAGCCCCAGAAGTGCCTTCCTTGACATGGTGTTATTTAGCCAATGCCAGGAGCCTGAGCATTCCAACTCCTTATTTGTTGAATCTATATTCTTAGATAGGTTTTTTGATACTTAAACCCTAATACAATTCTAGTTGGAGACAGTAAAAGAATGGTACGAGCCTTTTTCTGTCTGCTGTGATTATCTCATAAAGGTCAATCTGACCTTTAGTTTGCTTGAAAAAAAAATCTCAGAAAAGAACGTTCTACCTTGTGTTAAAAGTTGTTTACAGTTAAAAGTGATGAGTTATGGACTTAGAAATGTAATTTTCAAAATGAATGAACTTGTCTGTGTGAACTTGCTGTAGCAGGTACACTTCATGGGTAGTATCTTCCTAAGCTCTTTTTTTTATGATGGTCTTAGTCAGTTTTCTGCTGAAGTACATGCTGTCTATTTATGGCTGTATGGGAAACAGTAGCAGCACTCGGGGTAATAGCGTAAATAGTTTGATTTCCTGCAAATGTGAAGCTCCAACAGACTTTATTGGATTTCAGAGTAATGGTATTATTAAATTTTCTGCCTCTTTTCAAAATGTCTTGTGGCCAAGTTCCAAACTGGCGACTTTAAGAAATTGTGTGTTTTTTAGGTGCTGAGGAGATGGCTTAGCAGTTACCGTGTTTGCATGCACTCACAGCACCCACATAAAGCCAAATGCAGAGTGGTACCTGTGTCTGTGATCCCAGCAGGCCTAAAGCGATGGGGGGCTGGAACCCCAAGAATCCTGGGAGATCAGGGGCCAACTAGAGGAAGTGAAGTGACCAAAACAACCAACGAGGGAAAGCCTGTCTTAAGTGGGGCAGAGGGAGAAGAGGAAACAGCCTGTGGTTGTGTACACGTTTAGTGGCTATGTGTGTGTATGTGCGTGTGTGCGTGTCGGTGTGTGCACACACGGAAGGGAGAAGACTACCTCAGCGCCATCTTTAGGAGCACTGTCCTTCTTTGAGACTAGGTCTCTCATTGCCTGGAGGTCACTCATTAGGCTGGACTGGCTGACCAGCAAGCCACAGGGAACATCTGTCTCTGTCTCCTTAGCACTGGGGGTCATAAGCATTCGCCACCCACCCAATATTTTTTTATATGAGTCCTGGTGATCAAATTCAGGCCTTATTGTAAGGCAAGCACTTTATCAACTGATCTATTTCCCCAGCCCTGGGTTCTATACATTTCTGAGAAAGAGAAAAAAAAAAAAACCCTCAAGATTATTCTAGGGTTCTCAGCTGTTCATCTGAAGGATATGAGGAAGTAATTTGGTTTTCTTTACTATGTGAGACTTTGGATATAACAGTCAGGGGTTGTTTTCCATGAGGAAAGTAGGAATGGCTCTGTGCATGTCATGTCATGGAGATATGGTGTGAGGTGTGAGTCAAGGGACTTTGGACATCATCTAATGAGGGAGGAGGGCATGATGGCCGCTGCTTCTAATCCCAGCATGTGGGAACTGACCCCCACGAGTCCTTGCTGCCCACGTTGAGCTTTTTCAACACGGCCACGGAGCCCCCACATCCGGATGCTCTAGCTTCTTCAGGGGCCATTTGCCCTAGGAATGGCTTCCCTGTCTATGACCTGCTGGCCTCAGGGAGAAACATGAAATTCTTCAAAACCTCATGCGTTGTTTTCTTTCTTACATGGAATTGAGGTTTATAAAAAAACAAACAAACATGAAAGTCCGAGGAAGATTCCTTGGGAAGAGGAAAACAGTCAGGAGTGGGGAGAGTGGGTGGAGAGAGCGATGGAGAATCATCAAAGCAGATCATCTGCATGTAGGAAATGTCATAATGAAACCCATTGTTTTGTATAATTAATATACGCTGATGAGAACGACAAAACAAAAATCAAAACCAAAACCTCATGCTTTCTGTTGAGAGAAAATTATTTTCCTTGGCCAATTTTACTAAATCTTACTAGATTCTTTCTTTAGTTGCTTTTAATTTTTTTTTTAATGAAAAAGAACTCTAGACCATCTGCTTAATGAGGCAGTTCATCTAATCCGCTTTCTCATAGATACATGATGGGCCAGTTAAGTCATTAAGGCCCACGGCATTCTTGCCTGGGAGCTCTGTGTGGGGCCTCTGTTTGAGTCACCCCACCACAGCTCTCAGTGACACATAAGGAGTGTCTTGCAATGTTGGTTTTATGAAGAGACTTGTTTTCTTTGTTCTGGGATTGTTGCAGTCACCACGGACCACTTCCCGTATAGTCAGTCCCTACAGGGTTCCCTTTCACAAGAAGGCTTGGGAACATGTTTTCTGAGCTGCCCAGCCCAGAAAGCAAGTGTGGGGGGCTGCGTCTCCTTTCTGCACAGCCCATACCCCATCTTCCCAGGCTCGGCTTTATTGTGTCCACTCTCTCCATTCTTTAATAGAAGGCAGGCATGATGGGTGCAGGAGGGAAAGAAGGGACTTCTTCATGATTTTAAACATGTTGTGCATGTTGTGCATGTATGCATCTAAATTCATGTATAAGCTGCATTTTTTAAAAATTGCAAATGACACACTTGTGACCCCTTCACATGGGAAGCTGATGCAGGAGAATTGCCATAAGTTTAAGGTTATCCTGAGCTACATAGCGAGGCCTTATCACAAAAAAACCTTGAGGTTTTATTGATCAAGGCAGGGTCTCACTCTAGTCCAGACTGACCTGACACTCTGTAGCCCAAAATGGCTTCAATCCTCCTCTCTCAGTCTCCTAAATACTGGGATTAAAGGCATGCACCACCATACCTGGCTGTTAATAAAAACCCATTTTATCCTGAATGTAAAAATGCTTTCTAGCCGGGCGTGGTGGTGCACACCTTTAATCCCAGCACTTGTGAGGCAAAAGTAGGAGTTTGAGGTCACCCTGAGACTACATAGTGAATTGCAGGTTAGCCTGGGCTAGAGCAAGATCCTACCTTGGGGGGTGGAAAAAAGCTTCCATGCCACATTTGAACATTAACATTGTAAAATATTTTTTTAAAAAAATATTTTATTTATTCATTTTCAAGCAGAGAGATAAAGAGAGAGAAAGAGAGAGAAAGAGAGAGAGAGAGAGAGAGAGAGAGAGAGAGAGAGAGAGAGAGAGAGAGAGAGTACACCAGGGCCACCACCTTGTCTGGCTGATGTGGGTCCTGGGGAATTGAACTTGGGGCCTTAGGCACTGGAAGCAAGTGCCTTACCCACTGAGCCATCTCTCTAGCCCAATTAGACATGTTTTAAGTCCTGTCACCAGCAATGCCACTATTAACATTTCTAGTCATTCTTTAGCAGTTCTTTGTTGAATATCTGCTGGGTATCAGGTACCAGGAACATATTGAGGAACAAAACAGTCTTGCTTTCACGGTGAGAGAAGAGATATTAAATAATTTTTACAATTTAAATTCATATGTGGAATTTTATAAAAATACAGTATTCTAAGGTTAAATCTTATACGTACATCTACACATACAACCAGGTGTGATAGCAAACACCTGAAATCTCAGCATTCAGGAGGTTGAGACAGGAAAATTGCAAGTTCAAGGCCATCCTGGGCTACGTAAGAAAATCCTGAGACTAATGGAACACATTGTCTTGAAGAGTAGGGAAGAACCAAGCATTCATCCTGCCTTTTTGGGTCAGCTATGAGTGGATAACCAGGTAACAGATGAGGGGAGGCATTTCCTGGCGCGGTTCCATCCCACAGGTGATGATGGGATCTGAGGACTAGAACAGCGCCATCATGTGGTCCATGGGTCTAGACAGCATGTGTTTCCTATCATGACTCTGAAGGTCTGAGTCTCCTTGTGTTGGAGCCTCTGATTCCAGCTGCCCATGTGCTGGAAGAGTTGTGTTAACAAAACCCACTCTGTGGAGGCTGCTCAGTTCAGAAGGCCCAGTCTCCAATGAGCAAAATGGTCACTGAAAGGAAAGGACAGAGGGGGTGTGAGTGAAATGTAACGTAACAGACATAACGAATGAAAAATTAGACATCATTTAACTATGCTGACAACAGTTGTAGGCTTGGATAATAAAATTATAAATACAATTAAATAAAGTACCATAAATTCAAGAATTAATTTTTCTGGTTGGAGGGGTGTGGAAAGAGAGAAAGGCAGAGCAGGAGAGCTTTCTGGGGATGCCAGCAGAGTCTGTTTGCAGATCTGGGTGGTAATTATAAAAATTTTCCTTTTAAGGATAGACTGTTGTGTGATTTTTCTTAATTCATGTTTTGTTGTACCTTTGAAAAATTAAAAATTAAATATCCATATGCTACTTTTCTTGTAGCTTTTTATTATAATTTTAGCATTATATAGGAAATGCCTATGTCCTTATTTTACTGTCCTTTAGTTTTTAAATTCAATAATATTTAGTCAAGATCTTTACAGTATAGTTATATGTAGAAGCATCCATTGTCTGGCTTAAGACTTGATGTATTCCATGGTCTGGCTTGAGACTTTATTTAATCAGCTTGTAATTGATGGACATTCAGCATCTGATTTTTTTCCTAATGCACAATGCTGCTTATATCTCCTTATTATGGATGGATACCCCAAATTTGCTCTCCGAGACTATTCTAATGTGCAAAATGTCAATGGCTGTATACTGTATGAATCGGCCTTTAGAAGAGGCGAGAGACACAGCCTGTGTTGATCAAGAGCCTGTGGACTAGAGAGGCGTGACTCTCAGAAGAATGTTGTCCACAGTGAGATCTTCACATAGAGTCATTTCTGCCCTGGACCAACTCAGGACTTGTCCTGTGGCTCTCGTGTCACCACGTTCGCTGCTATGAACATAATCAATGTGCCATCTCTCTCCACAACAACACTGCAGCCATGAGTGTGTGAGGCACACACTCAGTGTGTGTGTGTGTGTGTGTGTGTGTGTGTGTGTGTGTGTGTGTGTGTGTATCAGTGGGCAGGGCAGCCTGAAGAGCTGCTGGTCTCTGAGCATGTTCCCACATGTCTGTCTGCTAGCTGGTCTGCCTAGGTGGTACAATATAACCTGGACAGAGAGGACCTACACAACCCACCTAAGTCTTGAACATTCTTCCAACAGGCCTGACCTCATGAGTGTAGCATAGATCCCGGCCTTTGCAAAGGACTAGAAAGAGACTATACCTTTTGCATTTCTGTGTCATCTGTCCTATGTAGTAACATGCAGTTGACCAAAGTTAGTCACATCTGGAGCCTAGAGGCGGTAGGAAGAGACTGAACACAGAAGGCGAGGTAGAGAAGGCTGTTGATGGGTGCCATCAAAGCAGTCAGTCCTTCACAGCTGTCCTGCCGTTTATTGTAAATTAGCACTTCTTAGAATCGTCATTTGTAAACTGCAGATGTAATGCCTTTGAAATATGAAAAGTGAGGATCAAGTACATTTATAGGAGAAACACAAATCTTTCACTTCCTTCTAAAATTTTCTGGTCCCCAGTTATAAAAAAAAAAAGACTTACATTGAAACATCTACATTTAATGATTCGTCTTGAAAAACTTTCATTTCCAGTTGTTGGTGTTTTTCCTGAGGATACAGAGCAGAAAGCAGCCGCTTCCCCTTCTTTGTTGGGTAGTGGTCTTAGGATCAGTTTTGAAAGCTCACTTTTAATAACATTGAGAGGAGGAGGATAAAGATCTAGAGTCATGAACCCACATCCTAAAATGTTTTTGTATAATGTATGAAAATTAAGATAGCATTAGCTCCTTACTTTCATCATGAACGTTTTTTTCTCTTTTAAATTATGTAAGAGATTACTTTAGAATCTCCCCAAATAGTGATTCTTAGCTAGGATCAGTTAACCAAGTATGCAGAGGGCAACAAATTTATTACTAGTCACAAGTAATGCCCCCTAAGATTAAAAAGAATCAAGTTGATTCTCATGGAATGCAATAAATTCAGTGTGTACAACTCTTCCTTTTGGAATAAAATTTTCATATGCATATTATTAAACCTTTTCAGCATTTGTGCATTACAAAATCCAATACACATTAGCTGCAAAACTGAAACTCTGCGTATTACACTGAATATGCAGCTTGGAGCTAAATTTTGCTTCCATCTGAACCTTCCCTCCAGAGTGAGATCAGATTTCACACGCTTCCTCTCAGTTGTATTCGGCTTTATTTTCTTGAACTGTGAGGAAGAGAGACTGGGGTTTTGCTTACCAGCAATTTTTAGTTTGCCTGTATATCAGAACATTGGACATAAACTCCTAAAGAACCTGAATGATGTGAGAAGGATTATCTTACGGCACTAATTAATTCAGGCTGTGCCAGCTTCACACAGGGATTCTGATGAATATGACATTGTGGGAGTGAACCTGGTCTTTGGAGATAAACAGATATGGGTTCTGATAACAGCTCTGTCACCTGCCTTTGGTGTGACCTTTGATAGTTTATCAGCTAACTGTTTATATCTCTGTTTCTCAGTCTGTAAAATTGACAGTCATAACAATACCTCTTGTCGAGTATTGGAAATGATAAGGTGATCATAAAGTGTGTGTCTGTTACAAGGCTGGACATCTAATAAGCATATCCATATATAGTATTAGTATATTCCATCAGTGGTATATCATGCTGATGTCGTTGTCATTTCGTGTAACTAACTGTTCCATTTCATAGATCTGGAAATAGAGATGAGGCTCTTAGGGGAAAAAATGTTTAAAACCTTAGAAAAAGATAGAATCAGTTTTTGCATTCTTAGAAATTGAGATATCAACTCTAAAAGTATTTCTCTATCAGTGTAATCCAGCAGAGACTGATGGGCAAATAATGATGATTTTAATAATGACGGTTTGGTTTTTAATAATGACGGAAGGAATGTTTCGGTTATAACTGGGCTCAGTCTACTCTTTGTGAACATTTCCACAGTAAGTCAGGGCAGGGAAAGAAGACAGATGATATGGACCACCAGAGTTTATGTGGTGCTTATGCTGTGTGTACAGAAATCTCCAGGACACTTCATTGTTCTTCAGAAAGCTTTCAGCCTAAATGAGAACACAGGTCATAGGTGTAAGATGATATTGATAACAATACTACTAGTTATCACTAATGAATGTGCCAGGTACTAAGGCAAGGAAGCAAGCAGCCTAGGTTTTCTCATTTGAGAAATGTGTCCCATATGTAGTCTGTTGTGCTGACCCCCAGGTGTCACATGCAGCTGCTCCGTATGATGGATTTGGAGTTAGATCTTATTTCACATTTGATCCTCAGAGTGACTCTCAGATCGATGGTAACCACAAGACATTGGAATGGGCTTAGAAGCATGAAGCATTTAGAGATCTTTGTACCCCCAAAGTAAACACCCTGCAAAGCTCAGTGGTCTGTGTCTTCTCTCTTCCTTCCCTGACCTGTTCTACACTTGATCTTAGCCAAAAGGCTGAGAAGTGATCCCCTGGCCTGTTCTGACTTCTTGTGAAAATTGTTCATAATTCACAGTTAAATAAGAGCAGTCTTACCAACATGAAATATTGGTTCAAGATCATGTAGTGCCCCAATGTCAAGTGAGAACTTTGGGCTGAAATCCTCATTTTCAAAATAGAGAATCTGGGGATTCTGTGAGCTCTTTAGGGGAGTACAGAAGGAGACCCATTACTTGTATTTTGGGGGAGGGGTAGAGATCAGGGATAATAAATGGTGTCACAGTCTTGTGTTGCAGTCCCTGGAATCCCCTATACAACAAAAACTGTTGAGTCTGCAAAGCTTCCCAATACCCAATGGGGTATCCATGTAGGTGACTCTTGACAAGTATCTCTCTCTAGATGTTTTAAACATAAATTGTTTACTATTTTAATATACATTGTGTATTCCAGAAAGCAAAAACTTCTAATTGAAAGATAATTGTATTGAATACATTTTGGAATTTTTAGGAGCTAATTAGCATTTTGAAGTCAATGCTAATTAGTGTGCATATCATCATATTTGAGTTGCCATGATAGCACACACCCCTGTCGGTCTGCATGCATAGCTGTGGTACTGTGTAGATGTGTGGCAAATATCTGATGCCTATTCCTCATGATTCCCAGTGTTTTCATACCTGACAGTTTGTTCTTTGAAATGCATACCTACTTTATTTTTGTTCTTTTCTGTAATTTATATGTGTGGGTAAGTTCTCTATGCTTTTCTCTTCAACAGAGTAAAGGGGTCATTACAAGCTCTTTGTCATAGAGATGATGGGTCTGGTAGGATTGTAGTGAGAAAGAGTTTTCAGAAGAGTGGGTACTTGAAGATAATGAAGGATTTGAGCTTTTCAGTGGTCTAAAAGTTTGGGGGTAAGGGTGTGGTTGTATACAGGGCAGTCTTTAAGGCATTGTGGATCTGAGGTAAATCTTTGAGGAGGTGAAGGTAAGGCCTAGATGGAGGCCAGGAGAAGATGTGGAACTATGCAAAGTATGCTTTGTGTTACTATGATGAAGTGCATAGACAGCTAGTTCATAAAGACAAAAGGCTTCTTTTAGCTCACAGTTTTGGAAGTCAAGGCCATGATGTCTGCATTGGCTCAGTTCTGCAGCTCATAACTGTGTCACTATTATAGTTTGGACACAGATTGTTCCCCAAAGGTCTAGGTGTTGAAGAGTTGGTATTCAGCCTTTGTTGCTGCTGGGAGGTGGCAAGACCTTTAACAGGTGGAACTTGGTGGGAGATTTTAGGGCATTCAGGACATTCCCTCAAAGAATTGTAGAACCTGTGTATCTTTCTTTTTCCCCCATCCTAACCATGACGTGAGCAGTTTTATATCACTTTGTGCACCTGACTTTACATGGATACTGGAGAATTGAACCCAGGCTTTGCAAGCAAGTGCTTTTAACCACTGAACCATCTCAGCAGCCTCCAATCTCAGGTATTTTGTTATAGTAACAGTAAACTAACACAGTCCCATCATGCTGGATAGCAATGAGGAGAGTTTAGGTAGAAACAAGCAAGTTATTACATCTACCAGGAACAGAGAGAAAATTAGGTAGAGCCAGGCTTAGGCTTGTATATTAACTCTCATACTACACCCTCTGTTATAGTCAGCTTCATGTTGCTGGGATGAACATCCAAACCAAACACAGTTTATGGGAGGAAGGGGTTTATTTCAAGCTTACAAATCAAGGGGAAGTTCTATCAATGGCAGAAGAAACTAATTCTATATATCCAAACAGAGAGAAACAACCAAACAGCCTGTGAAAACCAACAGGAACAGGCAGCAAACAGCAGAGCTCAGGCCTCTCTGAACACCTGTGAGCTGGAATACAGATCTGCTTTCAAATACACCTTAGGGCTGGACCCCAGGAGCCACCCCCAGTAACACCTCCGCTAGCCAAGCCGCTGGTGATCCAAGTTACAAGCTTTAATAAAGCACCTGAGTACATAGGGACATACTTTCAAACAGTCACACCCTCACGTACCTAAGGCCCACGTACTAAGCTTCAACACTTCTCAACTATTCCAGCCCTGGGGATCAAGCCTTTAATGGACCTTTGGGGGGGTGCAATGTCAACAGAGGTGGGGTAGGACAGAGAGTGGGGCAGATTGAAAAGGAGGAACAATTCAGACACGTTTACCTGTAATAACATAAGACAGGTAAAGCAGAATTCTTTATTCCGTTTTTATTTTCTTCTCTCTTTGGAGTCATGTGTAAAAATACATCTTGTACTGAACCAAAGTAAAAATAGGTACTTCATTCACTCATTCACTTATTTTAATAGGCCTTTTATGATTTCTCTGATGGGCTATCTTCATAGTCCTATTGGACTCTTACTGAGCTATTAATACCATCATCACCACATACTAGCATTTCCTCATTAATATGAGAAAAGAAAACACTGTCAGAGAGAAATGCTGCTGAGATTGTTTCACTTAGTTCTGTGCTTTTACCTTAGAGCCACAACTATATTCTTTTTAAAAATATTTTTATTTATTTGAGAGGGAGAGAGAGTGTGTAAGTATGGGTGTGCCAGGACCTCCTGCCACTACATACAAACTCTAGATTCAAGGGCTACTCTGTGCATCTGGCTTTATGTGGGTACTGGGGAATTGAAGCCAGGCCATAAGGCTTTGCAAGCAAGCACCTTTAACCACTGAGCAATCTCTCCAGATCAAGCCACGACTATATTCCTTTCTTAATAATTTTAGTTACTTACAAGCAGATATAGATAGAAAAGAGACAGACAGAGAAAATGGGTGCGCCAGGGTCCTCTAGCCACAGCAAGTGAACTCCAGATGCATGCATCACTACGTGGGTATTGGGGAATAGAACACCAATCATTAGGCTCTGCAGGCCAGCGCCTTAACCACTGAGCAATTTTTCCAGCCCACAATTATATTCTTAGTCCATGGCATCTTTGACCTCAGTGTGAGTTTCATGGAAAGCAGTACACTTGTAGTGAGTGCAGTACAGCTGAGACAGCACTTCTGCCAGAGTGTATTTTTAAAATTCTGATTGAAGTTTTGGACTCTGTCTACACTCCCTCAATCAGTGCTTCTTCAAAAGAAACACAAGGCAACACATAGACGTAATTTGAAATTTCCAGTATCACATTAAAAAAAAAAAAGAAACAGGTGAAATGAAACACAATTTCATTTCATCCTATCCAAAATACTTTCAACACATACCCGTTTATAAATTATGAATGAGATGTTTTCCATTTTCTTTTCATGTCTTCAAAATCAATATACATATTACATGCATAGCACTGAACTCAGGTGCAAAATATTCATTGGAAATACTTGATTTGTATTTAGGTTTCATAAAATTTAGTTGAAACAGTAGACTCCTTCACCTGAGAAGTTTCAAACTTAAATATTTCCTGCTGACAGTCATCAAGTTTTAGTTTATGGATTTCCATTTATATTCATTCCAGCGTAATAAAATGAAAAGCTCAATTGCTAATGTTTATGTAGAATTAGTCCATGCTACTCAGCCTCTCTCAGAAGCCCCATTACTAGCTTAGTTTCATTCACCAAGGAAAACGGTGTGTTCATCTGTCCTTCATCTGCAAGGCCAGGGAACGTCTTGCATATAGTAGGGCTTAAGTGCTTTCTCATCTAAGGCCTGTTCAGGGGCCTCATCCCAGATTGCAGCTTCAGTTTTGCCATCTCTGGGGAGTGTTTCCTGACTCTCCTGTCTGGATTCTGTTCATTTTGATATTTCATCTCACCGGGGGTTTTCTTCTTTAGAATTTACATCTTTATGGATTTGAGTAATTTTGTGATGAATACCACTTCCCCATGCTGGCAAGCTCCACCTGAGAAGGAGATGCTTCTGTTCACTAAAGTATCTACTGTCCGGAGCATCATGATGTCACAGAGCAAGTGTGCAATATGCAATAGCTACTGTATGGAGAATAGCACAGTGCAAATATGTAATATATAATATGGGGCATGTATACAATGTATCATAGATAACATATAGTTAGCAGCCCAAGATAAATGCGGAGCATATTATAGATAATAAGATGTAGATATGGGCTGAAAGATAGCTTAACAGTTACAGGCACTTTGCTTGCAAGGCCTGATGGCCCCGATTTGATTCCCCAGTATCCTCGCAAACCCAGATGCACAAAGTGGCACATGCACCTGGAGGATTCTGTTTGCAGTGGTAGGAAACTCTGGCTGGTGCGCTCATTCTCTCTCTCTCTCTCTCTCTCTCTCTCTCTCTCTCTCTCTCTCTCTCTCTCTCTCTCTCTCTCTGAGTGTGGAATGTGGTACAGGTACTATAGGACAGGGCAGGTTGGAGTTTTGTTCAGGCCAGGGAACAGGGCTGTGTTACTTTAGGGATTGTATTGTATACACTTGGAGAATGAAGATGTTTAGCTTTGCCCAAGCCTTTTCAAAATGCTCATGTACATAGGCCTTCCCTTGGTTTTCTGTCTGTGTCTCTTAATGTTTCTGGACAGTGTACAATCAACCCACCCCTTTAATTATACCAGAGTAATGAGCCTGCTCCACCTTCTGGGGAAATATCATTAGAAATGTATTGTGGGCCAGCGGAGCAGGTGTCAGGCTATTATTATCTGAACCATAAAGTTGGAAACTAATCCCATTAAAGGTTACTAGTTTGTAAAGGTTGGATTAGAATTTCAGTCTTTGAAAACACCATTTTCCTATTTGAATTTTGCTTTAGAAAACCTCTAGCATTTGACTTTTTCTAGTGACTTGTCATGGGAGTGTAGAATACATGTGGGAATGTCATATGTGACCATATAGCTTCATGCATTTTCACACGCAGTCTAGAAACTTTCTTACCATGACCCACATCCCTTGTTTCCTCTTCCTCCCTCAGACCCGCACCACTATCCCGGACATCGAGAACGTTCCTGTTTTTGTACTTTATATACATGCAAACGTTCAGTACTGCTTTTAACCTAGTGTCATAGGTTGTCATCCTAAGTGCCATTCCTGATAGAAGGCTTATTGAAAACAAAGTCTGCTTTGAGATTTCCTTATGATGTATCTAATCTGGTAAAGTGGCTACTCCCATTGTTTCTAGATCTTTTTCTCTTTAAGAAGCATTCTGTGTAAATGTATATGCCCATGCCTGTGCACATGTGTATGTATGTGTATGTATATATATATATATATATATGTGCGTGTGTGTATGTATATATATATATATATATGCTTTAACATTTTTTATGTAAATTAGATCCTGCCAAGCTATGCATATTAATCTCTTCTCAGTGCTTTCCCCAGCAACTGATGCAGAGCCTTTCCCTGATGGTGGCAGGGTACTCAACAATGTAGAATATCTTAATTTAACAAAACCACTGTCCACCAAAGGGCAGCTAGGTCATCACTGGTTTTTTGGTTCTAGGACAACCAGGCTCCATATGAGCTTATTTAAAAAATAAATTCATAGAAGTGGAATCGCTAAGCAGGCATTTAAAATTTTTAATTTTTAAATTTCCTTAGATATTTGTAAATGACCCTCCAAAAAGTTTTGTCACTTAAAAAAATTCTTTTAACAAGTAGAAAATTTGTATGCAGATCTTGTCACTTTTTAAAAGCTGTGATAAGTATTATTTTTGATACTGATTTATTGCCATGTGTATGTATGTATGGGTGGGTGTATGTGTGCCAGGGTCTCTTTCCTTTGTAAATGAACTCCAGATGCATGCACAATTTTTTGGTGCCTAATTGAAATTGGGCAATTAGGTAAGTAAGTGCCTTGGGCCAATGGCCCATCTCCCTACCCCTAGTTTTATCATATTGAATACTACCAGATGAATAGTTCCAATGGTCTTAGAGTATGTCTTATCAGGCTTGGTAATCTTGACCGTCTCATGTAGCAAAAACAGTCACTGTTACTTCAAGTTGCTCTTTAAACTGTGAATAAGGTTAGTTTTTATATCTGTGGTTTCTCTCAGGATGTGTTCATTTTTACAGGTTTGTTCATTATTTTCTTAACAATGTCAAGAAATTCTTTCTAGATGAACACTTTTCCTAGTAGTCTGTTATGGCATCTTTGGTGGTAATTTATTTTTCAGTTTTAAAAATTATTACCATGTGTATACCCACTTCTCTCTTCCCCACCCCCAAATCAGAAGGTTTAAATTTTTATGTAGCAAAATATATTCATTTTTTCCTCAGTGGCTTCTAAATTGTGTGTGTGTGTGTGTGTGTGTGTGTGTGTGTGAGAGAGAGAGAGAGAGAGAGAGAGAGAGAGAGAGAGAAGAGAGAAAGGAGATAAAGCACTAAAAACTTGAGATAAATACAGTCTTGGCATGAGAAAAAGATCTTATTAAGTAGGAGGAATTCAGAGTCAAAAGTGGTGTGAGCAATTATAAATTAACAAAAATGTGTACATAATCTGCTAAAATTTATGATTTTTAAGTGTTTTGAAGGACTTTTAGTTTGGTGCTTTTCTTCTTTTTATGCTTGGTTATTTGGGGTTTTAATTTCTCAAATGGTCCTTTTGTTTTTTAGATTGCAAATTATAAACCTATTTCCTGCACCATTGCCGACGCCCAGTGACCTATGTCAGAAGTACTTCCAGGTCAGATATGATCTCACGTATTTCAATATGAAGACGCAATTGAACAGTAGATGACATGGTTGACTAAAATAGCATTACTCCTTAGTAATATAGTAGCAAAAATGGAGAGTTAAGAGAATCGCTGGAACTTAACCGTATTTGTGTAATTGGTGAATGTATTCATATATCAGCATGTATAATTATTTTAATTGACTGGGGTATGCAACTAAAGTTGTCAGAGTTTGCCATCAAGCACAGTGCTGGCTTGTGACTGTTGAAACATGAATGAGTAGTTGTTGTTATGGAGTCTTTGTAAAGAGCCTCTTAGACTGCGGGATTTGTTTGGAATGGAGTTTGCCAATTGAGGATTCTCCTAGGCTTTAATGCAGATGAATTCCAGGCCTCAAGAAGACTTGCCTTAATTTTGTCATATGTCGCTTTCTTTGACTCCTGATAGATGCTTGTCTGCACATGATGTGTGTGGGGTTTCATTCTTAGCTGTGCAGTGGGTAATAAGGACAAGACAATTGCAGGAGCTCTTCAAGTTAATTACATTATAGGACCGTTAAGTGGCAGGCGGAGCTGAGCAGATTCTGTGTTTTTTTAGGAATATACCATTCAGCAAGTTCTGAGTTTTTAAATAAGTACATTTAACCATAGATAAAGGACTGGTGTCTAACATAAACCTTATTATTAAATATGCCCAAGCCCCCCCCCCTTTTTGTTTTTTTTTTTAGGTAGGGTCTTGCTCTAGTCCAGGCTAACCTGAAATTCACTATGTAGTGTCAGGTTGGCCTCGAACTCATGGCAGTTCTCTTACCTCTGCCTCCCAAGTGCTGAGATTAAAGGCCTGAGCCACCATGTCTGGCAAGCCCCCCATTTTTATATAGCACTACACATTCTATGTTTTAACAAAAAAAAGAGAAGTACTTAACACTAAACACAGTGTGAGTATATTTGTGGCAAAAAAACTACTTTTAATTAAACTAAAACAGTCAAAAACAATATGACAGATTTTCATGAGGAAAATGAGAAACAAAGCTGATTCTTAGAGGCTCTCTAAGTGATTCTGGGAGGAATAGATTATTTTGTAAATATGTTTGAATAAGTATATTAATTGTAGAAACTTGAAACAAATATGTGTGTGTGTATGGAGGGTGTGTTGTGGGTGTGTGTGAGTGAGTATGGAGGGTGTGTGTTTGAGGGTGTTTGTGTGTGTGTGTGTGTGTGTGTGTGTTTGTGTGTGTGGAGGGTGTGCACATGCATATTTGCCTCGGCACATGTGTGGAGGTCAAAGGACAACTTTCGTGTTGGTCCTTGCCACACACTTTGTTTGAGACAGGGTCTCTCATGGTGCCCTGTTCACTGCTGCATTCCCCAGGCTAGCTGGTCCGTGAGCTGGCAGAAAATTCCCCTGTCTCTGCCTCCATCAGCCTGCCATAACTTCAGGGTTTTACATGGGACCTAAGGCTCTAAACTCAGGCGATCAGGTTTTCGTGGCACGTGCTTTACCAGCCCTGGAACGCAAACCTCTTTCTTTACCAAAGTATCTTTGTTTGCGGGAGAGTGTCTCATGTAGCCCAGGCTGGCCTTAAACTGTAGCTGAGGATGGCTATGAATTTTTTATCCTTCTCCCTCCACCTCCCAAGTGCTAGGCTTATAGCCAATGGCTACCACATCTGGGTTATGTGGTATTGGGGACAAATCCAGGGCTTTGAGTATATTGGGCACTCACTACCAACTGAGCCCTATCCCCAGCTCCTCAATGTAGTGTCACATTCTAGGGTGTCCCCCCCCCACTGAAAATTCAAGTGGCAGTTAGTGAGGGGACATCCTGACCACCACCTGGGATGAGGTATGCCTATAATCCCTACTTGCCTCTGTTTTTTTCTTTTTTCCTTTAAAAAAAAGTACCAGCATTGTATATTATTATTAGCCTGTAAAATTCCTGTTGACCCTTCAAGATTCAGCTTGGGAGTTCCTTCTGAGCAGGTCTTCCTGCACAACAAGGTTAAGTGCTTTCTCCTTTTCAAAGTTTCTGCTGCTCATTTATTTCCCTTTTGGAAATTGACTTGGTACCCAGCTCATCCGTGACCTGAGAAAACATATAACGATCACTTACTCTTCTTCACATAAATTAGTCTTTACAAGCTTGGTTGTTGACTGTATTCCTCAAACTTGGCCATGGAGTTTAGAGCTCCATTATGAAATAAAGCCTGGCATGATGGTGCACTCCTTTAATTCCAGCACTCCAGAAGCAGAGGTAGGAGAATAGCTGTGAGTTCGAGGCCAGCCTGTATCAACATAGTGAATTCTAGGTCAGCTTGGGCTAGAGTGAGACCCTACCTCGAGAAAACAAAAGATAAAAAACAAAGAGGGTACAGAGTTGGAGCAGCCCACAGGGTAAGCCTGGTCTTCCTGCCCAGCCTCACGGTGGCCTCCTGTCTGACTTTCAATACCCAGCTCAGCTGTTGCTCCTGTGAGAAGCCTCCCTGAATAGCATGTTCTTAAGAGACCCTTTGCCCACGTTAGGCATTGTGAGACTGTGTGATAACTTACTCTTTCTCACTACCCAGTCTTTGGGTGTGTCTATGTACGTGTGTGCATTCATGTGTGTGCACTCACAGATGTGTCCTCAGTTGGCTCTCCACCTGGTTTCTTGAGACCAGATCTTGCTGAATCTAGAACTCACCTGTACGGCTAGACTAGCTAGCCAGGACAACCTAAGAGTCTACCTGGCCGTGCTTCCTGGGTGCTGGGATTACAAGCATGTGCAGCTGGTCTCAGTGCATGGGGGTGCTGAGGATCTGAACTCAGGTCCCCATGCTCCCGCAGTGCCATCTCACCAGCCCTGGTTGAGGTTTTTCTTCAATTTCACGTGTGTCATTAACAAACGAAACCTACAGATATTTATTGTGTGTCACATACTGTCTTGAAATGGGTAGACATCAGTGGGTGGGTAACCCGGGTTAATTAAGAACTGATTGAGATAAGTACGTTTATCAGGGGTGGGCAGCTCTCATCGCCCCTAAACCTCCAGGTTCTGGTGAGTTACCCCTAAGGGAAGCCTGACCCCTACTCCCTTGTGGGCTTCACCCCTCTCACCTCCCTCATGTCGGATGCTCTCTATACTTTCTCATCTTTTCTTCTTTCAATCTAATAAATCTAATGAAGTCTCTCTGAACCTGGAAAAACAAAAGAACTGATCATCTTAAAGCAAAGCACCTGTTTCTTGGGTCTTGAGTCTTCTCAGCTGAACAGAGCCAGGCCTCAGCCATGTTGAACATGCGCAGAAAATGGTGGGGTGGGTTGGGCCTGGGTGTTGAAACAAACCCACGATTGTATCCCTGGGAATCAGCCCATGAGTTTCTCCCCAACACTAGAAACTTCCACAGTTATGATCTTGCCATCTCCCCTGCCCCACAGCTCGTTTCTTTCTCATAATTTTTCCTCTTTTGTTCAGAGAAGTTCTTATCATCCTCGTCACATTGAGGGCTTGCTTTCATGAATAATTTCAGGAAACCGGCTTTATATTGCCTCCCCTTCCTAAGAGGAAGGGGAAATCTGAGTTTATTTCATTTCCTTCATACTCTGAGGTGTAGTTCAAAAGACAGCATCCCTCAGCATCAAAACGTTGCTGTTAACTCCTCAGTGGGAATAAAATTGTGTAGCAGCAGAATAACCATGAAGAAAATGTGAAGTTTCATTCAAGAATGGGCGAACCTTGGGCTTTCTAGCTTAGAAATCTGGGAGAAAGCTATTGCTGTGGATTCTGAGCCAGTATCCCTAAAGTTGGCTTAATTCTCCCCCCCCCCCAATCTCTCCAGTTTGTTTGGAGTAGTAGAACAAGTATTCTTTGAATTCTGAGATCAAAAATCTCTTGTTCTTTGAGGATGTGTAGTAAAATTATGTGAGGTTTACACTGTAGCCCAGGCTAGCCTCATATTTGTGGCAATCCTCCTGCCTCTGCCACCCTAGTGCTGGCTTTATAAATTTGAGTCACCACAACTAGCTGGCATCTTATTTCTTGAGATGTTGATGAAATATTTGCCTTCCTCATTTTATTTATCACCTATCCTGTAAACATTGAGTGCCTAGTGTGAACTAGGCTGTTAGGCTGATTGGTGGGGGTCGGAGATGAGCAGGGTTAGAGATAAAAGTGAAACAGTGAGAGCGATGATGTGATTCTGATACATGGGGAATGTAGACCAGGAGCCCTAGAGTCCGCCTAGAGGGGCAAGAGGGTTTCATGAAGAGGCAGTGTCCTCTCTGAGTCTTAGATGAGGAGCAGAATCTGCTAGACAGAGAAGGCTGCTGAGAATGTGTTTGCTGAGCGCATTCTGCTTGCCTCTGATTCCATTAACCAGGATGTAGATAGTCTCATTCCTCGGGTTCTCCCAGCTCCCTGTTCCCGTGGCCACACACACATGAGAACCACCAAAATACTCTGGTATTCTTACTCACCCTTACTGGATTCAAGGAAGCAGAATCTGCAGCAGTGTGTGAGAGGGTGGGAATAGTTCTAGATAACATCATACTTGGACCTCTCACCCCGTGACCAGTTCTTCACCCTTTCCTGCCTTTTCCCCTCAATCCCTTCCCTCCAGGCCTGATCCCAGAGGGCATCCTGTTCCTTGCTGTGGTATCTAAATCTGTGCTAGACCACACCCAGGTTTCTTTCCTCAGGAAAAGTCTTTATCAGCAATGAGAAAGTTCGAGTTATTAATTGGGCTTTTCTTCAGTCTTATGTCATTGACCAGGAAGACTCTGATGTCTACATTATCTCTTTGGTTCTTGAGGACCGTCCCATCTTACCAGTCCAGTTTACATAGGTTCTTTTTTTAAGTTTTATTTTATTTTATGAGAAAGAGAGGAGAGAGAGAGAGAGAGAATGGGAATGAACTCCAGACACGTGTACCCTCTTGTGTATCTGGCTCTACATGAGCTCTGGCGAATCGAACTCGGGTCCTTCGGCATTGCAGGCAAACGCCTTAACAGCTAAGCCATCTCTTCAGCCCTACATAGGTTCTTGAATGCTGCTGATTCATCAGAGTTGTCTCCTTCCTGGATCTTGATGGAAGAAGATTCTCACAGATCAAGCACACACACACTCAAACGTCCATTTCTGCCCCGTTCATTCTTCATGCTGCTGCCTCCAGTCAAGTTCAAAGTCTTAGAGCGGACATCCTGCCCAGCCTCTCCCCTTCCACCTGAGCACCTCTTCCCTATTGATGCTCTGCACCCCAAGGGGCGAAGATCACTCTTCACACCTGCTGCCCACTGCCCTCGTTGATGTCTGTGATGTCACTGTGTGCCTGCCCGTCTTTCACAGAGACCAAAGCACACAGCAAAGGAGGAAGCTTCAAGATAATAACTCCCAACGTGTTGAGAGCATTTACAATACACCAGCCATGAGGCCTGGCTTGGATGGTCTCTTAGTTCTTAGCAAGGCTCAGTGAGGTATCCCTGCTGTCATCTCTGGTTTATAGTGAAGAGATGCATGTTTAACTAACTTGTGTTAAAGAGTTTGATCTTACTTCTTAGGCCCTTTTGTTCCTTATTCCAAAGCAAAGAGCAGGCTTAGAGAGATAAAAGATTTTCTTTCATTTAAAACACAAACTTGGGCTGGAGAGGTGGCTCAGCAGTTAAGGCACTTGCCTGCAAAGCCCAACAACCTGGGTTCAGTTCCCAGAACCCACATAAATCCAGATACACAAAGAGGCACATGCATTCGGGATCCATTTGCAGTGACTGGTGGCCCTGGCAGGCCCATTCGCTCTCTTTCTCTTCCCTCTAGCTATCTCTGTTTGCAAATAAATAAATAAATAAAAATATTTTTTAAACACACAAACTTCTTTCCTCTTAAACTTTAGGAATGCCCCCCTCCACCAAAACCAGCTTCTTTGTCCCTTGTTCATCTGTCACTCTATGTGTTTCTCAAGTAAGAATATTTCTGTCACTCAGAGCCGCTTGTGGGGGTTGGTTGAGGGCCCCGTGCTGTGTCACTTGGGTACATAGAAGTGAGGGAAGGTCTGATTCACTGTTGAGTATAACACTGAGCTCTCTGCAGGCCTGCCTCATTGTCATCCTCAGCTCAACCAGGCTCTCTTATTGGCCCTGTGTTTCAGGAAAATAAACTGGCTGCTGGGTTTCCCAGAGTACTGAGCTATCAAGAAATCCAGACAGGTCTTTAGCCTTGGCCTTTCTGACCCTGGATCCCCTGCCCTTAACCTTCACAGCATTACCTATTACTTATGGAAATACCTTCCTGCAGCCTGGAGTTTTCCAGGGCTTTGCTAACCTTGTGAGCATTGATGACTTCTTGCTGTTATAGTGACTCCCCAAGGCCACTGTGCACTGGCCATTTACCTTTGCCTGTACATTTGTTGGGTAGGCAAGGAAGGGGTTCAGGAACTGGAGGGGAGGCAGCTTTGCAGAGGCAGTTTAAACCTTTTGAAAGCTAATATTGCAGTAAGGAATCCCCATACCGCTTGTCACTTCTTAGTTAAGGATGAACCGGAAGAGCATCTTGGGGCTTTAAACTGACCACAGTGCTCATGGGCAAACAGATGACAGTAAAGACAGTTTGCTGTCGCTTCCTTACAATTCCATGTCATCATGCAGTTAGCTGTATCCTAGCTCAAGCACCTGTCCCAAGTGGTGGGCCACAAGCTTTGACTGACTACAGAGTTAAACCAGCAGCAATAACATGCAGCTAATTATGTCTTTCTTAGTTGATCTGCAGAGGTGGAGTTCACTTGCAAAAGGCAGCTTTCATGCCTACCCCGGCTCAAGCCTCTGTGGGTAAGCCTCGGTGGCCAGTTCTTTGTTCTCTGACTGGCTTGTCCACCTTGCCTATTTTGTAAGGCATACTATCCTTTTCCTGAACTCTGGTTTCATTAAACACTTCCTCGCCCTTCCTTCTGGTCTCCCATTTGGCTCTTTGTCTGGGAAGCTGGAGAGCATCCCTAACCATATCCCATCTCACCCAGGACCAAGGTGGTTTTCCAGTTCTCTGGTAACACATGTTACCATTATTTAACATCTAAGACATTCCCAGATGTGTTCATCCTTTGATTTATAAAAACAGTATCAGCTGGGCGTGGTGGCGCACGCCTTTAATCCCAGCACTAGGGAGGCAGAGGTAGAAGGATCTCCCGTGAGTTCAAGGCCACCCTGAGACTACATAGTGAATTCCAGGTCAGCCTGGACTAGAGCGAGACCCTACCTCGAAAAACCAAAAAAAAAAAAAAAAAAAAAAACAGTATCAACAGAGCTATGTTTGGACATCCAGTTGGTATTGGATGGTCCTATTCTAACCCAACCTCTCCCCCACCCCACCCCACCATGATTTCTAGCAAACTGAAGAATTGATGAGGCTGCCGAGAGGTTCATGGGGTCCAAAAGGTTTGTGGAAATGTGGCTGAAATTGTTATGTGTCACATGCAGGCTATAAAAGCCACTTGACTGCTTTCCTCCTTTGGGGTTGGGATTGGAAACAGGGCATGCTAGGTAAGCACTCTACCACTGAGCTACATCTCCAGCCCAAGCTACTTTATTAATGTCCTTAGATGTTCTGAAAACATTTTTCTGAAGCTGTCTATAGCTGTAAATGAAGGAAATAAAAATATCTCCCAATGACAGTTAGAATAGAGTGCCTGACATCATACACGGACTGCCAGAAAGTTCTACTTTCCCTAAATCACTCTAAATGCCCATGTGTATAAAAGTATTTTTCTCTTGTGTATCTATGTTATGGATATGTCTGAGAAACAGAGAGAGAGAGAGAGAGAGAGAGAGAGAGAGAGAGAGAGAGAGAGAGAGAGAGAGCTGTGTATGGGTTCAAAGTGGGGTCTGCTCTTATCAAATACTAGTCTTGACTGAGGTCCAATTGTAAATTGAAACATGTTTTTCATAAAGTAGTAGGGCTGGAGATATGGTTCAGTGGTTAAAGGTACTTGCTTGCAAAGCCTGTCAACCATGTTCAATTCCCCTGTAACCACGTAAATCCAGATGCACAAAGTGGTTTGTGTGTCCAGAGTTTGTTCACAGTGGTAAGAGGCCCTGGCAGTACCCACAGGCCCTGGTATGCCCATGTACACATATATACATTATCTCTCTTTCTCTCTGTCATATATAAATAAGAAAAATATTTTTAATGTAGTAATGGCCCAACAGTCATCAAAAACAAATTTAAGAAATTTTGTCAGAATATTATTTAAAGGGAAGAAATATACTAAATTCTTTATTCCTGTAACATGGGGCACAAAGAGCTGAGGGGAGTGCTGGGTAAGTGGGAATCTTTGTAAAAACAAACTTTGAAAGACACCCAAATCTAACTAGTGTGGGTCATAGCCCTTACGTATCTTGTAGTTCTCAGGGGCACCTGTTAGTAATATAGGCATTGCCTGCAGTGAATGAATGTTGCCTAACTTCCTGGAATCCCAAGGTTTCTAGAGCCATTGAGGGGCTCTTTCTAAAATTGCCCTGCCTCCATAGTAGATGAACAGCGGGGCAGAAGGGGAGAACATTTCTTGTCCTCTTCTGTGAAGATTCCCGTTTGCCTGGGACAGGAAGAGGGGTTGTGAGATCACAATTTCATGCACGTGACAAGCTGTGCTTGGTCTCTGCTGCTGCGAACGCTGGTCTGAGGTTCTAAGGATCAGCTAGGAAGGAAGTCATCGCTCGCAGCCTGAGAAAGTGGAACTTAGGAATTCTTGCTGATGAACTTCCCTTCTAGCCTGAGCTCCCTTTCTGATGGAATAAGTCACCCGTTTGATCTAAGCGCAGCCGTCACGGAGTTTCTGGGTGTCTCGTGCAGAAGCGAGAGATGGCTGCACACAGCACAGTTTTTATCTGTATCTTCAAAATCTCTGTTAGTTTTTTTTTTTTAAGCAAACTCTAATGGAGGTTTGCTTTTCTAGGCACTCAGCACATTTCTAAGCATACTACAAAACAATTACTTTGAATGTAGAGAACATCATTGAACCTTTTAGGTTAATTAAGCTTGAGGCCACCCTGAGACTACATAGTGAATTCCTGATCAGCCTGGTCTAGAGCGAGACCTTACCTTGAAAGACCAAAAAAAAAAAAAAAAAAGATTTTTTTTAAAAAGATGAAACGCTAGAATTTTGAGCAGGTGTGTGTGTGTGTGTGTGTGTGTGTGTGTGTGTGTGTGTGTGTGTGTGTGTTTTGATGACTCAGCTGGATAAACTACAGAATAAAAGTGTGACGGCAATGTTTGGAAAGGGGACAGTTTTTGAAGTTGGGAAAAATAGACCTGTCACCAGTAGAAAATGCTTTCATATGAATTCCAAAAAGATTTGTTTTTCTAGGCTAAGTAAAATATAGCCCCCTCAGACTTCTTAGCTTTTGTGTAAATTAGCTTTTTAGTATCCATATTAAAGCTTTCATTTTCTCCTGTTTATTATATGAACCATTTATGAAATTAGGAGGAAAGGGGGGTCAGTTGGGTAAGAATGTGTCATGCAGCAGTATTCATTCTTGTCCTTTCTGTATGAAGTGTTTGCTCACACTGTATCCTACATTGTTTCATTAGGATGGTCCTCTCACAGTCATTTTTCCTCTCTTTCTCTCCCCAGCTGACTCAGGCGTAGACACCTTGGCCGTGTTTATGGCCAGCAGCGGAACCACAGAGGTCACAAATCGGAACAGCCCAGCCACACCACCAAACACCCTTAATCTCCGTTCCTCCCACAATGAACTATTGAACGCTGAAATAAAACACTCAGACACCAAGAACAGCACACCCCCCAAATGCAGAAAAAAGTATGCCCTAACTAACATCCAGGCGGCCATGGGCCTCTCGGATCCTGCTGCCCAGCCCCTGCTAGGAAACGGCACTGCCAACATCAAGCTGGTGAAGAATGGGGAGAACCAGCTCCGGAAGGCTGCGGAGCAGGGGCAGCAGGACCCCAACAAGAACATCAGCCCTGCCGCAGTCATCAACATCACTTCTGAGAAGTTGGAGGGTAAAGAGCCCCAGCCGCAGGAGTCCTTGGGCTGTGAGATTTTGCCCTCCCAGCCCAGGAGAACTAAAAGCTTCCTCAATTACTATGCAGACTTAGAAACCTCAGCCAGAGCACTAGAGCAGAACCTGGGCAGCTGCCACGGGACTGGGGAGGAGAAAACCCAACCAGGCCAGGGCCAAGCCCCAGCCATCATTGAAAATGGTGACTTGCTACTTCAGAAACCAAACAAACCCCAGTCCAGCCCAGAAGATGGCCAGATAGCCACAGTGTCATCCAGCCCAGAGACTAAGAAGGATCACCCTAAAACAGGGGCCAAAACCGATTGTGCACTCCACCGGATCCAGAACCTAGCACCGAGCGACGAGGAGTCCAGCTGGACAACATTGTCACAAGACAGTGCCTCCCCCAGTTCCCCGGATGAAACAGGTACCCCTGGGAAAGGGCTAGCCTCACATGTTACTTTACTTTTGGTGTTCGTGGCCATTACTGGAATAAATCTCTCAAGTGACCAAAACTGTCCATTGCCAGTCAAAGAGGACCATGAGGGTAAAACTGGGGTGTGTTTGGAAAATCACATTGCAGGTTAGTTTCATTTTGGATCATACATCGGTTGTTTGTTCTGGTACATATTTTCATAAAATAGTTCCTGGTCTTCAGTATAGTAAAACATCATCAATAATGAAATTATACTACTCGTGCTTAGGGAACTATTTCTGTGTACTCCCTAGAAGCATCAGGTTTTTAATTTTTTTTATAATTTTTAAAATATTTTCATTTATTTGAGAGAGAAAGTGAGGAAGTATGGGTATACTAGGGCCTCCTGCCACTACAAACAAACTCTAGACCCATGTGGCCCTTTGTGTATCTGGCTTTACTTGGGTACTGGGGAATCGAACCTAGGCTGTCAGGCATTATAAGTAACCACTTTTAACTGCTGGGCCATCTCCCCAGCCCAAACATGAGGTTTTGTTAAATTAAATAATAAGAAAAACAATCGCTAGGTACAGGATATAACCTAATTGAGAGAAACAACTAGTTCAGAATTCTTAGAAGCTAGGTGTATGCTCAAGCTTATGAAACCTTAACACAAGTCAGATCCTTAAAAACATTTTCCTTTTGACTTTGACTGGCAAATTTTTTATTGGCCTGTTCAAGTAATATTTGAAGTGAGGAAACAATTTTTTCTTTGAAAATGAAATTGAGGATTTTAACTAGTATAGTTAAAATTGGTTTTTCAATACCTTTGTCTCTGTCTGTGGCTATTTTTCAGTAATGGCATATTGTGACAGAAATGTGAGAGGTGCTAAAAGTCAATTACTTTTCGCTTCATTTTATCAGAGTTTCCCATCAAGGGAGAGATCTTGGGGCGGGGGAAGGACAAAACAAATCAACATTGGACTAGAGGGTTGTGTTGATGGGAGAACGATTAACGAATAGAGCAGTTAGCACCAGGGAAGGCGATAACAGTTTTTCAACCTGTAAGCAGATAAATTACTAGAAGTAATAAGAAAAGGAGGAGACAGTTAAGACATTAACTTTTTTTAAGTGTTTTTGAGGTGCCTGAGTCCCATACTTAACATGATAGATTTCATTGTGCTGCAGCTAGGTGTGGCTTAGTGTAAGGGTCGTGGACTCCTGGTCCCCTGTGGATAGCCCAAGTCTCACCGGCCAGCAGGAGATGGAACTCGATCTGGGAGAGGTGAGACGAAGGTCAGACAAACACACATGACATTTCATGTAGGGCAGATCTTGTTTTATTGGTCATGCAAAGCCCTTTTACAACCAGAGGCTGCATTGTTCAGCCCATTCTTTCAAGCAATAAAATTTAAACTTTTTAGCAGGAACCAATCAAGTAGCTTCCTTAGGATGCATTATTTTACAGCCAATTCAGCAGAATAGTTTGTTATATCATTTTCAGGAAACAGGGTTACTGTCAGTAAAACGAAACCCAATAAGCAGAAACAAAACGTATCAGCTACTCCATGTTCTAAAAACTTAGCTTAAGGTTGAACAGCTAGGCTAGGGCCCAACAACTTAGGGGCGTGTATTTCATCCATAAATGTCTAGGCTGGCACCATCATTATGTTTATTAATGTCATTGCGCCCACAACTCGATTACTTTTGGTGGCTCTTGATGAATCAGGTAGAAAAGGATGGTGTTAGTTGCTTGCAAATAAACAAAAATATTTTTTTAAAGAGAGCTGGAAAAAATAAGCACAGCTTGTGTAGCTGTTTAGAGCATGTGGATTAGGTGATTCTTATTCATAGTGTGTGTGGGATTTTGAATGAAAAATTCCCCCGTAGCCTCAAGTGTTTGTGATTAAGAAAGTGGAGCCTTTGGGGGCATTCAGCCTTGCTGGAGGAAGTGGCTCATTGGGGATTGAGGTTGATTAGTCCAGACCTACTGGCGGTTGAGAACTGGCTTACTCATAGCGTTTTCTTCGATAGCTGCTCTGCATGTTTTCTCCACCATGATGAAAGAGTAAGTTTGAAATAAACCCTTTCCCCCCATAGGCTGTTTCTGTTCAGATGTTTTGTCCCAGCAATGAGAAGGTAACAACTTGTGATGGTTAAGTTTTGTTGTTAACTTGACCTGTTTAGTAATCCACAGTAATCTTGCGTGGGTCTCTGAGGATGCTTACAGGAAGGAAGGATTAAGTAAAGGAGGAAGTCCCTCCTCCAGAGTAGGTGGCCCTCTCATTTAGGTGCAGGATTTAAGGAAGCTCAAGGGGAAGAAAATCTCTTCTCTTCCCCCACCTGTTTTGCTGGTATGTATGTGTGTGGTGTTGAAGATGGCTCTTCTCTCTCTCTCTCTCTCTCTCTCTCTCTCTCTCTCTCTCTCTCTCTCTCTCTCTCTCTGGACTTGTAAAAGGGAACCAGCCTCTTTTGACATTCTGGAACTTCCCCTGGATCTGTAACTTCAATAAATCCCTTCTTTCCATAGCTGTGCTTGGTTTTGGAGGCTCATCCCAGCAGCCTGTGGCTGACTACGACAGTGCCACACAGAGGTACCAGCAAGGGGTGAGGGATTGTGTGAGTTCCTGGTCTGCTACAGCATCCTTTGTATTAGTCTGCAGGTCAGTTGGAGGACCTGTACTCTAGAAGAGAGCAGCTTTGCCTCACCTTTCCCTGGAATTGCAGGTTAATCCATGTTGCTCTAGCATCCGAGCCCTTTGATGTTGTCAACTGATTGGTTTCCAGTCTCCAGACAAAGTAGAAACCCGTTTGCATGAATGGTTTTGTTGATGGAGGTGGAGGCCTACTACATACGTCAGCATGCCCAGCAGCGTTCTGCATTTCTGCTTCAGCTCACTGAAGAGTGTCAGAACTCTGGAGAAATGGGTGGTTTTCATCCGTTTAGAAATTTCTTCTAAAAGCTCATTTTATCTCAAATGGCTTTTAGTAATTCAGTCATAATTTTCCTTTTTTTTCCTTGAAATTCTATAACATCAGAAAGGTGCAATTTTCTTCTACCTTGCCCTGCTGTATTAATTTTGCTCTTTCGTGTGCTTTTAGTGATTCACTGGCTCTCCGGCTGTGTCTTCCCAGATGAGTGTTCCTCCTTCCTGTGAGGGAGAAATTCAGGCTGGCAGATGTGAAATGTTCCACAATAGTTGGGGCATTCTGTGTTCTGAGATCTATCAGTTGTTTTCCAATTAGGTTTCATTGCCTGAGAGTAAAATTTGTAAAAATATTTCTTACCTTATCTAGTGAACTTGAGGGAAAAAGGTAATTTTGTCCCATTTATTCTTTCTTGGAATGTTCTAAGCAATATATATATGTATATATAATCCAGTGAATGTTTAAGATAATTTTGAGGTTGCCTTCCATTACAAAAGTGTCACGTAAACTCCTTTCTGGTGAGCAGCCAATGACCGCTTGCTCCCCTCAGGCAGGGCACCCCTAACAAACTAAAGGCCAATCCCACCAGAAATTGCCAGTGGGTTTATTGGGTTTATGTCAGAACGCGGGCAGGGGGATTACTTATGGGAGCATGGAGACCCCACAGCAGCCTCATTGAAAATGTCATCCCAACATGGGTACCAACCTCCCCATGGCTGGATCTCCCACGCTGACCACAGACCTCACGAATCCTTGCACACAACTGGCACAGGGTTGATCCTGGTTCTCAGGGGAGGGTCTGACTATTTTTCCCCTGCCCCCTCCTTCTGTGGTAGAACATTACCAGGCCAATCTAGAGAGTCCTTTGTAAGAGATAAAGATGTCAGTAGTCCTTTTTCCTCAGAGGACCACCTCACACAACTGTCTATCTCAGGGAGCAGAGAGAAAAACTCAGCAAGACTTTTTGCCACTTTTCTCATGTCCCCTGGGGTACCTAGTATACTTGATAGAAGAAGGCAGCCCCAGAGCTGGAGAGAGAGATGGCTCAGCGGTTAAGGTGCTTGCCCATAAAGTATAACGACCTGAGTTCAATTCCCTAGTACCCACATGAGCCAGATGCACAAAGTGGTGCATGTTAGTGGGGTTCATGTGCAGCAGCAGGAGGCCCTGGCACTCCACTCTCTCTGTCTCTCTTCTCTCTCTGCTTGTAAATGAATGAATGAATGGCCAATCCCAAATTGTTTTGTTCTAAATGAATGAATGGATGAGAAACCAATCCCAAACTATGTTTTGTTCTATAGTTAGTGTTGTTGAAAATATTGAAGTAGTAGAGAGCAGGGAGATGGCTCAGCAGTTAAAGGTACTTGCTTGCAAAGCCTCATGGCCCAGGTTAAATTCCCTAGCAACCACATAAAGCCAGATGCACAAAGTGGAGTTTGTTTGCAGCAGCAGGAGGCCCTTTGCACATCCATATACTCTTCCTAAAATTAATTAATTAATTAAAAAACTTTTAAATGTTAAAGTGGATACCAATGCTTACAAATTGGGAAATCTTACCTAAAAGGCCTCTTGCTCCTCTTATAAATTTAAACACTTGGGTCCTGAGCCCTAGCCTCCAAGTCAAGAGCCTCTTTTAGATAAGTCCTTCTCTCTCACTTAAGGCATCCAGCTTAGGGTCTCTGGATTCAGATGTCATACACCCATGGAGCTGTTAGAGTAGAAAGAACCAAGCTAATGCTAATGTTGATCTCTGCTGTTACAGCTGCATACAAATGTAATGCAATCATAGCAACATCCTTGGATCCAGAAGCTTCTTTTAATCACAGTCCTCCTAGTCCCAGCCTCAGGCCTTCTGGTAAAATCGTAAAGTGTGACATGAACTGTTAAGCAAAACATGTGTGAAATTTCCAAAGACATCTTTAGATGACTTCTCAGAGTTCTCCATCTGTTAATCTGGTTAGAGGAGGGTAAACATTAGCTTTTCAAAAGCTAGGATGTGGGTGGTTCATAAATTTTGTGCCTTAAGGCTGACTCAGTTAATACACCCAGTCTGTTCTTGTAGATTAAGGGTAACTACCAGTTATCTCTGGACCCTCTTCTTTTTCAGTGCTGGGGGCTGAACCTTCGGCTTTGTACATGCTAAGCATGAGCTCTGTAATTGAGCCACTCCCCAGGACTCTACTTTTACAGTCTATATATTGTGGATTCCTATAGAACCCTTGAATGCAAGACAGTGAAATAAAAGGCATCAATAGCCATACAGACTTTATTGGAAAAAAACTCAAACCATTTGACTGTTAGATCTTAAAATCTTAGGCTAAGCTGGAGAGATGGCCCAGCAGTTAAAGGCACTTGCTTAAAAAGCCTGATGGCCTGGGTTCAATTTGCCAGTACCCATGTAAAGTGAGGTGCACAAAGTGATGTATGCATCTAGAGTTCATTTGTAGTGGGAAGAGCCCCTAGAGCCCATCCTCTCTCTCCCTCTCTCTCCCTTCCTTCCTCCCTCTCTCCTTCTCTTCCTCTCTCCCTCTCTTGGCAAATAAAATAATGTTTTGTCCAGGTGTGATGGTGCACACCTTCAATCCCATCACTCAGGAATCAAAGGGAGAAGGATCGCTGTGAGTTCAAGGCCAACCTGGGACTACAGAGTGAGTTCCAGGTCAGTCTAGCCTAGAGTGAAAGTGAGAGCCTACCTCAAAAAAAAAAAAAAATTTAATTTGATTAGCATTCCATGTGGAATGGGCAGAAAGTTGTAGGATGGGCTAACCCCAACTATTGGTGTTGGTACCAAAATGGAGAGTTGAACTTTGCTGTATGTAAGCTTGTGTTGTTTTCTTTCTGTTTAGATTTCCATCAGTTTACAATTGAGTTTAATTCTCACCATAATCCTTAGTGTCTTAGGGCATTGGGAGTTTATGTTTTCCTCTCTCAGAGTTACTTGGCAACTTAATATAGAACTATGCTGAATTGGTATCCCTCAGATATTTGGATCTTCATCCTGTCAATGGCTTGTTTGAGAAACTAATTGGATCTGTTATTTTTGAACAGGACATGTGTCTTACACACATGGTACAGTATGTTCTACTCAAGGTAGATAAGATGTCTGACCCATAAAAGACTAGTCATTCCTTAATAGATACATAGAATATTATTAATAGAAACTTATTCAGAGTGTTCTAGAAAATGTGGCTAGATTTTATTTGGAAATTTTAGAAAGAGATCCAAGATGATCCCCTACTTCAAACCACTGGGAATGGACTTTTGGGAAGTAGAGGGTAAGAAGTTCAAGGGTTGGCGTGGTCAGGTGATTGTAATAGAAACTTCTACGGACATATCTAGGTAATGGACTACTCACCAGTTTTTCTTCTGCTCTCCTGTAGGACCCCTTAGACCATCATTTCCTGTAGGACACCTTAGACCATCATTTTCTGTAGGACACCTTAAACCATCATTTCCTGTAGGACACCTTAGACATCATTTCCTGTAGGGACCCCTTAGACCATCATTTCCTGTAGGACACCTTAGACATCATTTCCTGTAGGACACCTTATACCATCATTTCCTGTAGGACACCTTAGACCATCATTTCTTGCAGGGACACCTTAGACCATCTTTTTCTGTAAGATACCTTAGACCATCATTTTCTGTTGGACACCTTAGACCATCATTTCTGTTCATTCCTTGGTATGAACAAGTGAGGTGGTAAGATTTTACTTCTCCCTTTCCCCAAAATGAGCATCTATCTGCCACTCTCAAGATTCCATATTCCATGGCTTTTTCTTTTCTCTTTTTTCTTTCCTCCCTCCCTCCCTTCTTCTCTCTCTCTCCCTCCCTTCCTTCTTTCTTTTCTTTTCTTTTCTTTTCCTTTCCTTTCTTTCTTCTTTCCTGACAGTTCCAGGGATGGAACCCAGGGTGTTAGACAGTAAGCATGTGTTCTGCCACTGAGCTATATCCATCATGCTGGTTGTTTTTTAATCCCCAGAAATGAGTTTATAGGATGCATATACATGATTGATTGAATAGTGAGCAAAACAAGTAAGCTCCTGGTTTATACTAACAATTCAGTACATTCAAAGTAGTAGTTTAACCTCTGGGGTGTCTGCATTAGTTAGGATGATACATCAATCCTTTGCTGCTGCTGCTGCTTCCCCCCCCCCAAGTAGGGTCTAACTCTCTAGCCCAGGCTGATCTGGAATTCACTATGTAGTCCCAGACTCTCCTCAAACTCACAGCCATCCTCCTACCTCCGCCTCCTAAATGCTGGGATTAAAGGCATGTGCCACCACGCTTGGCTTATCCTCATATACTGGAAATATCTCCTGCAGAGCTTGTTGAAATATACATACTATATTCAGTGGGTCTGGGCTAGTGCCAGAAAATTTTCTTTAAATTTTTTTAACTTTTAGTTGTGGAAATTCTGTATTTTTAATGAGTTCTCAGTTAATGTTGATACTTCCAGTGAGTGGTGAGACTGGGTTGTAAACTGTAGTAGGAAGCATTCCTGCTTGTTTTTTTTTCCCTAGTATTGGAATAAACAGTGCCTGGGATATGCCTTTGCTTAAAATATAGTGTGGAAAAAAATACCTCAAAGGATAAGTAGATTTTTGTCATGTGCTAAATAAAAAGAGCAGAAAAGGATCATGAGGTTCCAGAGAGGTGAGGCATTTTTCTCATGTTGGTGCAGGGAAAGAAGAGAATTGAGAGACAAAAGGAGTTCTGGCTGGAGAACTTGCTCAGTGGTTAGGGCACTTGCCTGAAAAGCCTAACGACCTGGGTTGGATTACCCAGTATCCACGTAAAGCCAGATGCACACTCCAGTGGCATGCATCTGTCTATGATTTGGGCTGCAGTGATGGCTCAGAGGTTAAGGAGCTTGCTTGCAAAGCTTTAAGGCCCCAGTGTGATTCTCCAGTACCTACATAGAACCAGGTGTACAAGGTGGCATATGCATCTGGAGTTCCTTTGCAGTGACAGGGAAGCTTTGAAGTGCTCATCTTCCCCCAATACCCATATGAAAAAATTTTTTTAAAGTGGGTTGTGGTTACACATGCCTTTAATCCCAGCACTTGGGAAGCTGAGGTAGAAGGATCATTGTGAGGTAGAGACCAGTCTAGAGCTACAGAGGGAGTTCCAGGTCAGCCTGGGCTAGAGTGAGACCCTACTAAGAATTAAAAAAAAGAAAACAGTGACTATGAACCATAAAGATTTTTATGTCTGTAGATTTTTTTGCCTATCAACATTTATGTGAAATTAAGACTGATATTTATAAACTTATTCATTTTAAAATAAGAAATCCATTAGTGTCTACATCATCGATTAAATTTTTATGAAAAAATAACCTACTTTTCAATTTAGTGAGAAAATCGACATGAAAATCTTGGGCTGGGGAGATGGTGCTGTGGATAAAGGGCTTGCAGTTCAAGCCTGATACCTGGGTTTGGATCCCCTACCCTATGTAAAAGCATGATGTCATGGTGGGCTTCTGCAATCCTAGCAAGGTGGGAGGTGGAGAAAGAGAATTTCCCCAAAGCTCCTGAATCAGCTAGCCAGGTGATCACAGCCGTGTACAATAATGAGAGTAAGAGATCCTGCCTCGAATGAGGTGGGAGGGAGTACCAACATCTGAAAGTTGTTCTCTGACCTCAACATGCATGCTTTGGCATACCACACTCACCTGAACTTATGCCCCTCTCTCACACACATACAAAATAACGTTTAAACTGAAAGAAGAGAATCTCTTTCATATACACTCCTTCCCCATGCTGGTTATTACACTAAGGACCTCATGCATGCTGGACATGTGCTTTCCCTACTCTGAATATCTGCACTCTTTGTGTGATGAAGGCATACATGCACATGTATGCATGTATGTGGAGGCCAGAGGACAACTTTGCCTTCTTCAAGAATACTGTCCACCTCCTTTGAGGCTAGTCTCTCATCGGCCTGGTCACTGAGCCCCGGGGATCTTCCTGTCTCTGTGTTTGCAGGTCTGTGGCACCTCAGCCAGTGGATTACATAAGTACTAGCAATTGGACTCAAATCCTCACCTCAGGCTTGCAAAACAAGAACTCTCCTGACTGAGTTATCTCCCCAGCCACCCTCAACATATCTTTATTTTTAATTTTTTTTATTTGGAGAGAGAAAGAGAGAGAGAATGAGTACATCAGGGCCTCTTGTCTCAAACAAACTCTAAATGCATGCACTACTTTGCATCTGGCTTTATGTAGGTATAGGAGAATTGAACCCAGGCTGGTATGCTTTGCAAGTAAGTGCCTTTAACCACTGAGCCATCTCAGCTCAATATGTCTTGATAAAAAATTGTTTTTGTAGAAATAGAAATCATGCATACACAGGTAGAAAAGAGGAATATTTAGATCATCATGGTTATTCTTTTATGGTAATGTTACATCAGAAGTCTACAAATAATAATTTAAGGCTTAGTTATAGAATCTGAAACTATAATGTTGTAGTTAACTTTTTCTGTTGCTGTGCAGAAAGAACCCAACCAAACGCAGCTTGTGGAGGAAAGGGTTTGTTTTGGCTTACAGACTTGAGGGGAAACTCCATGATGGCAAGGAAATCAATGTCATGAGCAGAGGGTGGACATCACCTCTGCCATAAGCACTGGAAACAGTGGCAGGAAGGTATGCCAAACACTGGCAAAAGGAAACTGGCTGATAACCCGCATAAGCCTGTCCCCCAACAACACAGCTCCAGGGAGGTTCCAATACCCAAACTGCTATCAGCTGGGTTTTAAGCATTCAGAACACATTCATTTGTTGGGGACACCTGGATCAAACCATCATACATAATAAGCTTTTTTATACTGTTAGATTAAAACCTGTCATCCATTGTGAATGGATGTGTATTCATACACAGTTTTGTAATATCATGTGCTGGTTGTTTGGAATATTGGTTTAGTGAGTTATGAAGTTCTTCCCATTGTTGACACATTTCATTATACACATGAACGTGCTGCATTTGTTAATCTCACCATCTCATCAGAAGGTCCTTATTGGAAGCTGTGTTCGCTGTCCCAGATGCAAGTTTCCCCAACTCTTGATTTTTGCCCAAAAGCCTCTATTTTTATGGTGAGCAATAAATAAGGCATACCTTGTTCAGTGTCTGTCCAGTGACCCAGGCTATACAACTGAGGTCATATATCATATCAATGAAGAGGCACTTTCTGGAAAGAGGGATAGTTTAGCTCACAACTCAGTCACATGTGCTTTTCCTTGAAAGAACATTCCCACCCCTTTGTTCAACAGAAGTACTTTATGCATGCCTTCATTAAAAAGATATTCACTTGACAGTTGAAATTTAATAAAAATTTCATAACTTTTACTGCTTTCTAGAGGGTGTTCTTAGTGGGAGTATGTGACACTGTCAGTGTAGTTTGTGATGCTGTCTTGCTCTGTGCTGAGATACCACAAAATGACCCATCTTTGCGTGCACGCGCACGTGTGTATGTGTGTGTACAAGTGCACAAGCATGCCCCGTCATGTAAATACTGACACAGGAAAGGGGCAGAGTCAGAGTTCTCCAGAGGAACAGCACCAATAGGATAAGCATGTGTCATCAAGGGAATTGATTCCATTGGTTTACCCCCAACAGTGCTGTGAGGCTGGGGAGTCTGTCTGGGAACCTGGTTGCTGCTCAGTGTATGAGGCTGGATGCCTTAGCAGTCCCACACCACCTTTTCCTGGAACCTCCTTCTATGTATAGTCTGCCACAAGAAGGGGTGCCCATTCTAGAAGAAATGCCCTCACAGACCCACCCAAGAGGCATGTCTCTTGATTCCTGCTCTGTCCAAACTGATAATGGGAATTATTAAGCAGTAAATAATATCGTAGTATTATGAAAATAGCTTCAACCTTAGAGACCCTCTGAAGTCCCCTTTGGGAATTTCTACTGTGAGTATGAAAACCAAGGCCCCCAGCAACTTGGTTATAGAGGACAGTCTATGAAGGACACTGATTGTGAGAGAGATGGCTAATGGGTAGGTGAAACTAGACTTTTCGTTTGTTGTGTTTTGATTTTTAAGGCCCTAGGAATCAAACCTAGGCATGAACTCCACCACTGACCTGTATTCGCAGTCCTGTGGATGCCATTTGTAATGAACTTGGTGAAGGTGTATCTGATATTGGTGACTAGAGTATCTGGAAGGGCAAAGAAGGCAAGCAGTTCATGGTAGTCTTCCAGCAATCCACGGAGATGATGAGAACTAAGGCAACTGTTTAATAGGATGGAAGTTGAGGAAAGAGCAAGTCTGTAGGATTCAGTGATTGGATGGAGTGGACAGAGAGATGGACAGAGAAAGAAAGCAAAGGTTGAAGCAAAGATGTCAGATTTAAATTTTGAAGTAAAAGAAGGCTCATTCTCAGAATATTATTGTTGGAAGGATTAACTGGGTTTTGGAGAATGATGAAAGTTTGATTTCAGATATCTAGTTGAAATGATGTTGGAATAGCAAAGGATGTGAAATCCTGAGGTTAGGTGTGTGGCTCTTGCAGAAAAGCCAGGGGGTCTCTTCGGACTTTGTCACCCAGAGATCAGATTTTTTTTGTCCACCATGTCTAAGACTTATGTCCCTTTTAATGGCTGTTTTAACTGGATAAGAATGTGGTGGGGATATGGGTGGCTTATTTCGATTGGGTATTGTTAGCGGCTGCTCTCAGAACAAGGGAATCCATGGATGGAGTGTTTAAGTGGCAGTACGCCGGGATAATAGATCCCACATATCTCTTTGAGGTTCAAGGAAGACTCCTTGAACTTCGTGGACTATGTTCCTCTTCTTTAGGAGGGAGTGCCTTGCTTTTTAGAAAGATAACTATATTTCTGGGTTGGAGGGATGGCTCAGTGGTTAAAGTGCTTGCCTGCAATGTCTAAAGACTTGAGTTTGATGCCCTAGTACCCATGTAAAGCCAGATGCACGAAGTGGTGCATGTGTCTGGAGTTCATTATTTGCAGTAGCTGGAGGCTCTGGTACCCCCATTCTCTCTTCTCTCTCTCTCTTTCTCCCCTTGCAAATAAATAAATAAAACGTTTTTTAAAAAGAAAGATAGCTGTATTTCTGATCAACACAGCCCTGTTTCTAAAACTTTTATCTTAGCTTATATTTCAGATATTTATTTATTTGAGTATTTGTGTGTATGTCTGCTCCTGTGCATACACACGAGCACATGCATGGTGTACTAGGGTCTCTTGCCACAGCAGGTGAGCAGCAGATGTTTGGGTCACTTTTTACATCTGGCTTTATGTGGGTGCTGGAACATTGAACCTGACCCTCTAATAAGCAAGTTAATTTAACCACTGAGCCATCTCCCCAAACCCTTAATTATTTTTAATTGATACAATCATTGTACAAATCTTTTGGGTATAATACAGTGTTGTGAAGACATGCATACCTGTGCGATGATCAAATCAAGGTAATTAGGATGTCTATCACCTCTAGTATTTATAAATTCTTTGCCATGCAGCTTTTTAAAGATATAGTAGCGTCTTTTGTTGAGTTGAAGACATATCGTACTCTGTGTGGGAGTCACCCTGTCTCATTCTAAACCCGTGTCTTGGCTTTCATCCATCAGCTCGTTCCGTTTTGTGACTCTAAGAATGAGCTTATTTCCTTCGTGTCCAAGTTGTGCAGGAACATTCATGGCAGCTTAAGTCACTGTTTCCTCCAGGTTTGGCCTCTAAGGTCCACTTGCACCAGGGTTCAGGCCTGTCCAGCCTTTTGACATTGAAAAACAATGTTGTCATCAGCAAAGCTCACACTTGAGAACCACACAATTGTGTTATGTTTTAACGATATCTTATATAAGATATTAAATTTTGTGTTGGGCCACATTCATAGGTATCCTGGGGCTCATCTGGCCTAAGGGCAGCCTTGGGTTAGACACACCAATGATATACTTCTTAAAATATGAAAAGTTGTGCATTACAGACTTGGACCCAGGGTGGAAGGGTCCCAGGAACATGCAGTTTAAGTGGCTCCATAGGAGTTCTTCCAAGCCCTGAGTTTGAGAGGCCCATCTGTAACTCTGCTACATGGTGTGCACAGTGGTATTCAGTCCTCAGTACAGGCCTCCCAGGGAAAGAAGAAGCCTTTTGAAAAAGTTCTTTAAAGAGGTAAGGTGGTGAGATTTTCAAAGCCATAAGATTCATGACTAAGGGCCTGGAGGATCGGCTCCTGCAGAGCTCTGTCTTATTCCCAGGGCTGTCCCTTGTCCTGTTTCTATGCACACCTGAGAATGTGAAGGCAGAGCACTGAGGGGAAGAAGATCTGCTGTTTCTGGAGCACTAACTTTAAGGTTTGCAAGTTTCAGCATTTTACATGTGTACATGGTTGCCTGTCTGCCTTCATCCCTCCCTCCCCACTCCCTCTTTCCTTTTCCTTCTCATTCCCTGTTGGAAGTAAACATTCCTTCAAGCCCCAGATTTGCTTTTTCCGAATCCCCAATGGTTGGTATCTTTGCTACCATTGGATTCCTGACACTTAGTCTCTGAGTGTGGTGGCCATGACATCACCCCCATGACATCATTCCCTGGAGCTCTAAGAACACGGAGATCAAGCAGGGCTCAGCATAGCAGAGACCACAGTTCAGTGGTTTTTAGAACAGTCTCCACAATGCGTGCATCTGTAAGTCACTCACCAGGAACTGTTAATTGGAGTACAGTAGAGAATAGGAATCAACAAGCAAATTAACAAACTAAGTAAATTTGTAGCTAGTTTGAAAAACCGACAGATTTGGGGTAGCCTTGAGAAAAAAATGTACTTTCCATTGTACTCCAGGGAAATTAAAAAGTCCTGTGTTTTATCGATTTCCACTAAGCTCATCTACACATTGTTTATAGAAAAGCCAAGTGGTGACAGAGAGACCGTAACTTTTGGAAGCATGGCTTTTTAGATGCAGACGTGGGAGTTTCACTTCCAGGAAGTAAAACCGTTCTGCCCGGGAGACATCCTGTTCTGGAAAGTATTTTTCACATCCACTCTAGTGTGTAGCAGCAGTCGATGGAAGAGATTTCCTCTCTGGGCTTTGCTTGGCTTTTTTCTTTTGCCCAAGGCCCCTGAAAAGTACGGAAGGCAGCAAGACATTGTGCAATAATGGCAAGTGATAATGATCACCTTCCTCTTAATGCTGTCAATCAGGAAAGAGATAGACAAGTAAGAAAAGTAGGGTTCCTTATCAACTTCCTTTCTCCTTCACCCCTCGAGAAAACCCACTTCTTTGTCACCCACTACTTAAAGACCGGAGAGAGAAGAAAACCCCTTATTTATTTTGCATTCATTTCAGCAATATTAATTGTAAATAGAGCATTACTAGGCCCTGACATTTCAGAATCAAAGGGTGGGTTGTTGGGGAAAGAAGCTTTAATTCATTTGGATTCAAGTACAGTATGTATCAAAATAAGGGCTTTTTAACACACCATCTTGGGTCAAGTCTGATTCGGCAGCTGTTGGGGTTGTGTGTGGCCCTGATACGGCTTTGAAATTCTCAAGTCAGAATTAGCTTTGAGTTACCATAGGGGCACAGTTACTGACTCACGGTGACCACCTTATGAACAGTCTGTTCACACCCATTGTCTCATTCAGTTCTCAAAATAATCTTGCATGTAATTGTTTTCAGATATGGAAACTGGGCCTAGGAGAGATTAGTCTATCTGAGGGCCACCAGAGTTTGGATATAAGATTATATTGCCTTCCACAGTAAGGCAGTGGAAGACACCAGAATCTTAGCACTTGAAGGGATCTTGGATTTTTACCTTGTCTGTTCTTCCTTCTGAGTCCTGGCTGTTCTGTCATAAAGAGGCAATCACTCAGCTCATGCTTGGGGTGGATTCACTGGCCTCTTCGATGCTTAGTACTTGGCAGAATGACTCAGAGTTGAAATCATTCTAGAATTGGGGTAGTAGTGAGCATGGTGGCACATAGCTACTTCCCAAGGCTCATCCATTTTGTGGTCTTCATGCAGAGCATCATGGGAAGACTCTTGGCGTAATTAAGAGGATTAAGTACAAAGAGACTGTGTTCATCCCCTCACTTTGCAGAAAAGATGACTACCTACTTGTAATATATTTCAAAGAGTTAGTCACTGGGTTGAAATGTCAGATCTAAAAACAAGTAGTCTTCTGAAATATTAAATAGACCTTTTCATCCTTTGGAGCAGAAATCAATACCTACAGAGAACAAGGCACATTAAAATAAAGAACTGGCTCATTGTAACTTCTAGCCGAGCCATCATAGCTTCCTGCTGTTGAGTTTGTAGCTTTAGATTTAAAATGTGCTGAGCGGAGAAAGCAAACGATTTTGTACAGTCATATTGCCAACTTCAGAAATGTGTTTTATGTCTGTCCAGCTCAAAGTCGATCTAAACTTCTGACGGGAAATCAAATATCTGAATAATAAAAATAACAAATGTATTATTTTGATATGCTGTCCACCAGTAATAGGTAGAAAAGTAGGGTTCCCGATTAACTTCTTGTCTCTTTACATCTCTTAAAAATTCCACTTATTTCTCACCCACTACATTCGATAAATATTTGATATCACTCAACTTTAAGTTTTTCTTTTCAGTGATTAAAATAGCAAGTTGTGGGAAAGAGTTAAAAGTTTTGCCCAATCATTTGCTTAAGAGTAATAAGTTCTTCAGGCTGACTCCTAGGCTATCCATGGTCCCCAGCCCCAAGGACTGATCCACACTGCCCATGGAGGAGGATATCCAATTGATTGGGGATGGGGGAGAGGGGCATCGGGGAACGGGGGATAACAACTCATTGTTTGCCCATTAAATAATGTAACTCATTATGGACAATAAAAAAGTAGTTCTTGGGGGCCCTAATTTAATTATAAACTTATACTATGTAGAACACAAGTTTTCTTGACCATTTTGGCTGATGTGATTTGGGGTTTTAAATAATTGATTACAGTTGAAAAGTGGAGAGCTTTTCTGATGAGAGCAGCACTCTCTTTAATAGCTTTGCCAAAATCAATTTCCACCATTCCTGCCATGTGCCTTCAGGGCATTTGATGGTTATGAACTTTGGGAAGAATTTTTGCCTCCAAAATTTAATCTTAATAATTGTTCATTATATGCACCCCCACGTTTATTCAAACGATTTCAAATGAAGTTCTCAAAATGATTTATTTGAAATGAAAGAGGGATGCATGAGGGATTTTGCTGTTTAAGTGACATTTGTGGGTGACTCATTCAGTAGATTCATGGTCCACACGTCCGTTTCTAGTTTGGTCTCTTGGATGGAATGAGACAGTTTGTGCATAGTGTCTGTCACACCGGTGACAGTTCTGTGGTGAATGCACCCTTCATGGCTGCCTTGTTCCAGCCAAGGAATTCATGAGCCAGTCTACATGGAGGAACAGCAATGTGATGTTTCCTGACCACTCAAATGTGTATGGAGAGGTAGCTGCCTGCTCCCCCCCCCCAACACACCATCAGATTCTACTTCTTGTGTCTATGAAACGGTCTTGCTTCAAATGGGCTGCTAATCTGGGGGCCATGTGAAGCTGGATAAGCAACTCCCGAGGGATGCAGAGCCCCGAGGATGCTGGTAGCAGAAGAGGTGACTGTGGATTGCACAGCCACAGTGAGAGAGCCTAAGTAGTTTCTTACTACAGACAGTGGTTCAGTGATTATGTCATCTTTCTAGGTTGCATCAGAACTTTTAAAAAAAAATTTATTTCTGGGAGGCAGAGTCAGAGAGAGAATGAGTGGGTGCTTCAGGGCCTCTTGCCACTGCAAAGGAACTCCAGATGCATGCATCACTTTGTGTATCTGGCTTTGTGTGGGTAGTGGGGAGTTGAACCCAGCTTTCAGGCTTTGCAAGTAAGTGTCTTTGACTTTTGAGCCATCTCTCTGGCTCCATAACTTCCTTTATTATTTTTTTTAAAGACTTGACTGTTGTTAGAGGAAACACAATTTTGAGTTGATGCAGTAGCTTGAAATTTTGCCTCAAATCTAAATTTCTTGGCTCTACTGTGGTCCAAGAGTTAAAGTCTGGAAATTATAAGCCATCATGCTTGAAGGATTTCTAACCAGAATCCTTTACAAAATTTTTGTTTTCTCCTTCAAGTGTCACTAATTTCTTCTCTGGATATCTATGAAATTACTCAAGTAGAAAAAGTCTATACTCAAGATAACATACAATCAGCAGGTTGATTCCAGCCAAAGGCATTTGTTCTGGGCAGAATGCCTCTTTACCATAATGAAATATAAACTGGACCCAAGCTCTGGTAAATCTGACCAGTGATATTTCTCTCACACAATTTGACTTCTATCTACTTTGCTCAACTTGCCAGAAATTACTGATAGTCATCTTTTTATCCGTCTCTGCTTTAATTTGAATTAATTGTGGTACATTATCTTTCTATTATTTCAATACTTAGAGATTTAGTGTGATGAAGCTAACAGAATGGGAAAAAATATTACTTTAATTTTAGGTCATATGGTCAGAAATCCACCTTTAATAGTAACTAAAACCGCCCCGATTTTTGCCTTCATTTTTACTGTGTGTGGATTAGTCGATATATTGAACACAAAATTCAATATAGCTAAGGTAGTTTTACAAGATAATGAAATAAACACTAACCTGGGGAGTCCTGTCTTGGTCATAGGCACCTGTGTACTGTTAGTGCACACGTGAGTCCTGTAATTTCTTTGTTACCTCTTGGGAAGGCTTGCTTTTCTTCTAGGAAGTTGCTGAGATAGACCCTAGTTCACTCAGCTAAGCATAACTTAACCCACCTGTGATATGTTTCATTAATTTTTAAAATAATTAACCTACCAAGTTTGAAATTTTGTTCACTTATTAACTGCATGAAACAGGCATGCTCATCAAAGACAGGGTTAGACAATCCAAATAAACAGCCATCTAAGGCTCTCTGTACTTCTGCTAGCCAAAGGCTTTCGTAAGCACTGGTAGGGTTTCATGAAGTTTTTTCAGACTCTGTTCTATGGAACTTTCTCACTAATTTTTGTACCATTGATTAATTTAATAATTTCAGTGGAGTCACTGAATGCATTATTTTTATGAGCTTCTCCTCTTTAATTTTTTTATTATCCATAATTAGATACACTTAATAAGGGAATAATGTGTTGATACATTATTTGATAATGTGCCCTTTCAACTAATAAGCACACAACATATGAGATATATTGATAAATTTATCAGTAGACACAGGGTCTTTTTTTGAGACAGAGCCTCGTGGATCCCAGGCTAACCTTTAATCTCACTAGAAGAAGAAACACCAACGTTTCAAGCGGAGCCAAGCAGGTCAGCCTACACTTCCACCTGGTAGTCTCTCTGTTTGTGGGCAGCAGAGACCACCCATGCAGCCAAAATGAACTAATCACAGACCTTTGTCAAGCGGAATTTCTTTTCCTAATGTGTTTACACACATGGCCATCAATACAAACTCGTTTTGTCTTCAAGGCTTAATTATCTGTAGCAGTGGAGGAGAATATTCATGTGGAAAATGGAAAGACAAGCATCCCTCTTCCGTGTCCCGGTCAATGTCAGTGAGCTTTACCTTCTAGATTCCTTGCTATTCCTTAGCCACACACACCTCACCTACAAAGGACTGTGCAAGGGAGACTTGGTTTACAAATTCAGTGTGCAGATGAGTCAGTGTGTTGACAGGTGGACATTCCCAGATTCTCCTCCTATAGAGATTCTGGTGTGCAGTGTCCCTGGTGGGTCCCTGGAATCTCCCTTGCTGACAGGTATTTCTGAGCGAATCTGATGGCAGGTGATGCCCCTCGCCTCCATGAGAAACTGATCAGAGATCTCTCCTCATCATGAAAAGAGCCTGGTAGAATGCATTTGAGAAAAAGCCCTAATTTGGAAAACAACTACATTTGGACATTTCCTACTTCCTTTTTTGGTCCTTGTCCCCAAAGCTTCCCAATTTGAATTCCATTGTTGCAATTAACCTATGAGAAGAGATCTCCTAACCCGAGGACTCTGGTGGTTATTTTTGACTGTCCCTAACCTTCTCCTCCTGGGTGTGTGACTCATCTTTAAGGGAAATGGTCAGTCCTCAGTTGCATATTGACTGGCTCTGCTCTGTGCCCTCATGGATCCTGTGTGGCATTCTTGCTTTCTTCCAGGCCCACAGTGGGTTGGTGACAACTCCCAGGCCAGGCTTGTTGAGGATAAAATGAATCCAAATTGGATGAAGAAGAAATAACAAGAAGACAAGGACTGTTTCCCAGGACCCTGGAGAAGACCTGAGACAAGACCAGCCCATAGAGAAAGAGCCCCTGGTTCCATTCCTAGACATCTGGGTGTATCTTATTCCTTTTCTATTGTACATAAACAATTATCACAAGTGTAGTGGGAAAACTATGCCCACACTTGCAGTGGGTCAGGATTCTGGGTGGGGATGGCTGGGGCTGTTAGCATTCTCTTAGTGCCTATAGTGGCATGATTTGGGTGTACCCCATGAACTTACGTGTTCTGAATGCTTGGTCCCCAGCTGGTGGCGATTCTGGGAATTTAAACCTTGTTGAAGATGTTGTTGGGGGCAGCCTTATGGGTGTTATAGGCAGCTTCCCCTTGTCAGGGTTTGTTGCTCTCTCCTGTTGCTGTGCTCCATGTGATATTGGCCAGGAGGTGATGTCCACCCTCTTCTGCTCATACCATCCTTTTCTCTGCCATCATGGAGCTTCTCCTTAATAAACCCTTTCCTTCCACAAGCTGCTTCTGGTTGGGTTCTTTGTGCCAGCAAGGAGAAAGCTGACTGCCACAGTCCTGAAGTCATGGGGTCAGTCAAGACATCATCTGAGGCTTGGGATCCTCTTCCAAGCTTACTTCCCATTAACTTCATTGTCTTCAGGCTGTGTGACTCAGGGCCCTGTTTCTTGCTAGCTGTAGGCCAGGATACACTCATCTCTAAAAGGATCCTAACACAAATCGATTTTTGATAAATGTTGTTAGCAGAATAATATCTAGTCTTTCCTTTGAGATCTTCAAACCAGAAAGTGTTATAAAACCCTTGAACTTGTTCAGGTCTCTGCATTCATTATGCAGGTGACAGACCACCTGAGCCCAACATGCTTCAAGGTCACACAAAACAGAGGAAACAATGGAGTCTGCTGCCTCCTAAGTCGGGCATTTTCTGTCATTTCTTTTCCTGGGTAGCTCCTCTCTTTGTTTTGTTTTATTTTTATTTTTACTTTTTTGAGGGAGGGTCTGGCTCTAACATAGGCTGACCTGGAATTCACTATGTCTTCTCAGGCTGTCCTCAAACTCATGGCAGTCCTCCTACCTCTGCCTCCTGAGTGCTGGGATTAAAGGCGTGTGCCACCACACCCTGTTTCCTAATTTTTTAAAAAAGATGTGCTCCAAGTACTCATATTAATAAATCTGGAGTTCATTGAATTAATGAATAATTTTTTGTTTCCCATTATCCTCTTGAGTTAGAACATTTTTCTTCTAATGTGTGTATGAATTAGTTACTAAGTGAAATGGAATTTTGGATAAAATAAGCTTTTGGTGTTTACTTGTAACTGTAAAATCTTAATAGTTTTTTTCATGGCAAACATGGATGGGTGAGGGCCCATGGTGGTTTAGGGACTGGAGAAGGCTTACATAATACATCTGCCTTGCATAAAACTTCTTTTTTTTTTTACAGTTGAGAGTTGGATTTGTACACATTAGGTAATTTTCCATGCTTTTCCACAAGGAGGATACTCAGTAATGCTTCATAGTTCTTATTTTTTTTATTTTTGGTGTTTTCTTCAACACAGGGTCTCTCTCTAGCCCAGGCTCACCTGGAATTCACTATATAGTCTCAGGGTGGCCTCAAACTCACAGCAATCCTCCTACCTCTGCCTCTAGAGTGCTGGGATTAAAGACGTGCACCAACAGCCAGATAGTTTTTTTTTTTTTAACTGTAAGTTAAGTATAAATGTGATGGAGTATTTTTCTATTTCTTCTGAAGTAACATAACAAGGACTTTGACAAGCAGTGCTGTGTCTCCAAGCTTCCTCTCCAATCTTGCTGAGTGATCTTACAGACAGACAGAGTCACATTTCTTCTGAGAGGTGACTGCTACCAGATATAGTCATATCCCAGCATGGAGACTGGGCTGTGGTCCTTGCTGACCCGTACCTGTAGAACAAGGTAGGATTGACTGGCCCAGCCTCCAAGCTACTTTAATTGAGGCAAAGCGTTGGCTTGATGACCTGGGCATATGACCTTAGCAATTGTCAAGGCTAAAACTTCAAGGTCAGGATGCAGTGTAGGCATAGGCTGTTTCTGCTTATCCTTTCTTTCATCATTCTGTGCATCAGCTCTCTGTTACAGACAAGAGAGATGTCTATTATATGTTCCTTCATTTTCATCTGAACAACTACTCCTTGTAATTGTGGTCAGGGACAGTGTGGTCAGTGCCCTCCCCCTTTTGAAAGAGGCTTTTATATATCTCAGGCTGGCCTCAGACTCACTCTGTAGCCAAGGATAACCTTGAACTTCTGATCCTCCTGCCTTCACTTCCCTAGTGCTGGGATTACAGGAAGTGTTGCCTGGTTTTATGTAGTGCTGAGAATTGAACCCATGACTACTCATGACTACTAGGCAAGCACTATAAACAATAGAGATACATCGACAGCCTCTTAAGAGAGAGGGGAGAGAGAGTGAATGTATATAGGTTCACTGGGGCCTTGTGCTACTGTAAATGAACTCTAGATGCATGGACCACTCTCTGCATCTGGCTTCACATGGGTACAGGAGAATCAAACCGAGACCATCAGGCTTTGCAATCAAGCACCTTAACCACAGAGCCATCTCTCCAGCCCCCTGGAGGCCTTTTTTATGTCACCCTGGTAAGTTTATAGGACTTGACTTCAGGAATAAGAAGGTATTTCACTCTGTATTGTGTTCAATATGTTTTATATATGACTTCAGATATATCTAGATGCTCTTAACGGTAGTAAGACATAAAGTTCTTTAAAAGTAAACTGAATTCAGTGTGCGCTACTTCTTTTTTTTT
>PVHP010009731.1:0-49584 GCA_004024765.1 Zapus hudsonius | reverse complement strand
GGGTCTTCCCACCTCAGTTAACCTAACCAAGGTTAATTAGGCCCTGAGGCTAACCTAATCTAGCTCATTCCTCACAGGTGATTCTAGGTCCTGTTATGTTCACAGTCCATATAAACCATCACTCTTGCCCTTCATCATTGCATATGGATCATTTCACTTTTCCTAGTGCCGATGGGTCATAACTTGGCCAGATCTTTGAAAAAGCTATAATGAAGGTGTTGGGCAAGGCTTATACTTTGACCTGAGGTCCAAATAGAAAAGCACTGAGTTCCCTGCAAGGTCCCAGGTCAAGGGTGTCTATTTCATCAACATGTCCCAGTGCCTGTTCTTATTTTCTTTTAAACATGTGCCTCTTGAAGGCAGCCTTCAGCATGGAGGCTTGCTTCTTGAAGCCAGAGGAGGGAGGTTTTCCTCATCTGACAATATGACAGCATTACATCATATAATTATATACAGGTAACCACATGCATTCATCACATTTGCCATCTTGTATTGATGAGGATCAAGCTATATTTTCATGGGCCATTCAAGAGGTGGGGCTACATAAACACTGAGAGGGAGGAGCCCTGGGACACACATCCTTCTATCTGCAAATTTACTTTCTGACTCCCAGTGATTCATGTTCTTCCCTCATGCAATGTTTTCTCATCACTTCTGAAGATTCCCCCAAGTTTCATTCCATTACAACATCCATACACGTTCTAGAATCTCATCCAAATCAAGTCCAGATGTTGATGAAGGTTCTCTAAGGTGATCTGCCAATGTGTCAAACTAAAGGGTCACATTACCTGCCCCAGACACCCAACACACCATGATTAAACAGGATAAGGAAATATAGACATATAGATATTCCTATTTTTAAAAATAGAATCATAAAGGTGTGATAATTCACCAATCTGAACACTTCTGGAATTCATTCTGACAGATGTTGAGAGTTCCTTGTCAAAGTTTCAAAGTTGGTGATAATTTTACATAGTTCTCGGCTTTGCCTTCTGGATTCATAGCCCTGCCCTATGGGTAATCCTTCCTCTGTGTGTGTGTGTGTGTGTGTGTGTGTGTGTGTGTGTGTGTGTGTGTGTGTGAAGTAGTGCATATTTTCTGATGAGTACTTTTAGCAACCTTCTTCCTGCATGTAACATTTCCAGCTACCTCTTTCACTTTCATCCTATCTGTGCTTTCAGTGAATGTTGGCATTCTTTCTATTGAAATGGTTTTCCAAAATGCATTGTGGGTGTCCTGTGAATTTCACCAAGGTCCGTTCAAAGATGCAGTATAAGCAATCTCCCAAGAGACCCTGTGATTTGATTTATTTTTAAATTTCTAAGAGGCACAACCTTGATCTCTTGAAAGGACACTTTGTGTAACTAATAATCTACTATCTCTCTGGCCCTGTGAGCATTTTTGGCAACAGACGGTATAGCCTCACTCTCATATTTTCCTCTAGGCCTGGTATCTGTGACCAAATTAAAGCTACTTCAGAAATTTAGTGTTGTTTGCCTCCAGAGAGGCAGAGAGAGCATCTCTGAAACCATCAAAGCTTTGTCGGCTTTTATGTAGCAGATTTCTTAAATCTCCACTTCTCTCTCATCCTTCATTCTTTTCCTATAAGCAGGAAGAATACAGTGGTACATGGAATACTTCCCCTGAAAATCTCACTAGCTATATAACAAAGTACACCACTTCCAATATCGCCCTTCTACATAATTTCAAGAGAATTTTGCTCAGTTTTCTGCATTCCTCACAGGTATTTCTCTTAATCTGGTCACCAGCCACATATCCCCACTGCCTCTAGAATCCATATCCATGGTCTTCATAATGCTCATGTTTCTGTCAAGAGTTTTTTGGATGAAATTTAGACTTTTCAAACTTAGCCAGCCTCCACCTTCTGTGCAGTCCCAAAAAATCACTGTGTTAACAACCCATTCCTGGTACTGAAATGTGTGTTGTTTATAGACCACTCTGCTCTGGTTTGGAAAAGGTTTAGTGTGTTCCCCAAAGGATCATATTAGAAGTTTGATCCCTAGTGTGGATACGTTAAAAGATAATAGATTCTTCAGAATTCATTAGGTGACTAAAGAGCCTGAGTTAGTTACAAGAGAGCACACTGTTATAAAAGAGGCTGGCCCGTGGGCTGTCCTTTGGCTTCCTGTCTTGCGATGGGATCTCTCTTTCTTACATGTGTCCCTGCCAGGATCCCAGGATCGTGGCCACCCTGTGATAAGACCAAGGAGGGCTTCCACAGTGCCAACTCAGTGCTGGTGGCATGCCCTTGAACTTCCAGAATTGTGAACTAAATAAGCCTCTTTTCTTCATGAAGTAGTTAGCCTTAGGTATTTCATTATAGAGGCAAAAAGAGAGTTAATACATTATTGCCACAAGCAGTACCCTAAATTACACATTTATTATTTCATAGGGTCAGGAGTCTGAGCAGAGCTTGGCTGAGTATTTTACAAGACGACAGTCAAGTCTCAGGAGAAGATCGAGAGAAGAGAACATGTTCCCTCATGGCTATTAGCGCAAAACAGTAGACAATGTAATTAAGTTTCTTATCATGTGGACTTCTTCCAAAATAGAATATTACTTTTGTTACGTAAACAAGACAGAGAATGAGCTATCTTAAGAGATAGGCATGATAAATACATGTAACACACATGTAATCACATACCTCCTGCCACCAGTGCCATAGTCTATTGGTTAGAAACATATTTTTTTAGAAACATATTCTTAAGTGATGCCCAAATCCAAGGAGAGGAGGCTTGGTTGGTGGGGTAACCCAAGAGTGAGGAGTCATGAAATCACACAAGAATCTGCCTGCCACATAGCAGAATAAAGTTATCCTATATGAATGGGTGGAAATTTGGTGAGAATCTTTTATCCTAACCCTCATTCTAGGGGCCTAGCCTGTGATTTAGAACTTCTCAACTCAGGTTCCATGTTTGTAAAATAATTCTTACCATTTTTGCTTCACAGATGCATGAAGAGCTGCAGAAAGAATAGAAATCATAGTGAACCACATGGGAAAAATAACATTTGTAATGGTAGGGAAAAAACTATTTTGGAGGTCTAAAGTCATGTAAAAGTCATAGAATATAATTTAGAGATTTGGTTTCAATAGATGAGGGGGAAACTCATAGGCGAAGCAGATATAAGGAATAAAATAAAAGAAATATATGTGAAAAACCTAATTTTCCTTCTTCTAACATGAGTTAGATTGGAGAGGAAACCGCCACAATTGACAACAAGGATAAACATATTTTATGTAATTATTTTAGAAATGCTATTTAAAAAAAAAAAAGCTCAGTCTTAAATTATAAAGGAGAATTAGATTCTAGGGTGATGTTTCATTGTTTGACAGTGTTGTGCCAAAAGTGAAATGCTAAAGTTCCCACCCTCTGTGTGACAGAATTAGGACTTAATTAGGTCTTAAGAAAGAGCTTCATGTAAGGAAACAGGGACTGAGGATACGCCCGAGGATTGGACATTTTCTAGCAAGTGAAGCCCTGGGTTCAATGCCCAGAGTAAGTAAAGATCTACGACCTCTGCTAACCCCCCTTCTTCATGCCATCTGAGGAAAGATGAGCAGGCAGCCACCTGCAAACCAAGACTTATGCTGTCATCAAACATGGTATTTGTTACTGCCCTCATCTTGCATTTCTCAGCCTCAAAAATTAAGAAATGTTTCCTTTTAAGCCTCTAGTGTATAATATGCTGACATAGCAGCCTGAACTAAGAGATGCCTATATATGTATACCTTCAAAATATTATGTTTGTGCTATTTTTTAAGTTGCCCAAGGGAAAATGCTTTAATGAATCAATCTCTACGACAACGGAGGAGAGAGTATAGGTACCATCAAAGATGATGTAAAGCTACTCACCACTCGATTGAATAGAGATGATTTTCATTGATAGCTTATTGCTTCTCAGTGTCTTACATTCTTTTAACATTAAAAGTATTAAAGACCATGAGATAAATTTCGTGAGGGTTTAGCTTTAAAATATTATTTTCTAATGTTAAATAATAACTGTGTGTCCCAGGCACTACACATTATCTCCATCAACTTATTCACTACTTATCATTCAAATAAACAGAAATAGGACATGCTATTTTTTTTTGCATTTTTCACATGGTTACTGTATCTATAGAGATAGGTTGCATGTCCACTTTTACATAGCTGATAACAATTGGAGTTTGGATGAAAACCTAGGCATTTCAGCTCAGAGTCCACGCTGTTAACCACAACACACCCATCTCTCTTCTAAGGGATTCCACAAGAATTTGTGAACATTTGGAGTTAAACAGGGAGAAAGTGTTCTAACTACTGAAATGGCTTCATATGAACAATTTGACCAGGGAACAAACTATAGTAACTTCCCTGAATAAGCTGGGAAAACAGCAGAAAATACACATGTGAAGTGCGAGCATTGAGAATAGATCACTTAAATGGAGAACCATAAATGGCTATCTAGAAGGATCCTTATTAAGGTAAAATTACTGATACAGTTTGCTCTTGGGAAGAGGAAAAAACTTTCACATATAAAAAAAAAAGATGCCCAACTAGTTAAGACTGTTTAATTCCAAAACTTAATGTAGGGTAATTCAAAGAAATAAATAATTAGAACATTTCATTATTAAAAAATGTACATAATACTTCCTTAAATGGGATTAGATTATTTAAATTTTATAAAAGCAAAATTAAATTGTATTTAATCTTATGTTGCTTTTTTATTAATAAATTCAACAAGGGCCTGGAGAGGTGGCTGAGAGGTTAAAGGTGCTTGCTTGCAAAGCCTGGGGATGTGAGTTCGAGTCCCTGGTACCCACGTGAAGTCAGATGCACACAGTGGCAGGTGTATCTGCAGTTTGCAGCGGGGAGGCTCTGGCATGCCCATTTCTCTCTCTCTCTCTCTCTCTCTCTCTTTCTCTCTCTCTTTCTTACTCTCTCTTCAGATAAATAAAATTATATAAAAATAATAAAGAAAGAAATTAAACTGGAGAATAAACCCAAAATAATTGCCATGAAGGCAATGCAACGGTCAATTAGGAAGGCTCACAAGTAGTGCTCACTGTGCATCCTCCCACTTCCACTCCATTTTCCAGTAGAAGTTGCTTTCCTGGGCCTTCGTTTCTCAGCCTTTACTGTGAACAAGATAATTTCTCAAACCTATAAGTGTTTTTTTTTTAATTTATGTACTTTAATGTGTGTGTGGACATGCCAGAGTCTCTTGCCACTTCAGCCAAACTTCATGCAGGTGCACCATTCTGCACCCAGCTTTTTTACATGAATGCTGGGAAATTGACAACACACCAGCAGGCTTTGCGAGCAAGTGACTTAAATCGCTAAACAGTACCCCCAACCTTCCATCTTTAGTATGACTGAAATACCGTGCAAAGGAACCACTCCCTGTCTGCAAGGAATTCTATCTATACCTACTTCATTGATATAAGAAGGCAGATCTAAACGAAGAAAGAAAGTCACTGGGGCTTTCTGAACCCTTAGAATCATAAGCTTGACAACTTACTTCAGGTTAGCTACAGGTGTGTTCATCATCTAATAACAAGCCCAATTGATAGAATGAGGGAAAACCTTAGGGTAGAAGTCATTTAAATGAAACATCCCCCCCCACCTCCCAGCCACCTCGCTTGAATGTAGACTTTCTTTAGACTCTGGTCTCCACCCCACTCACAGTGAAAACCTCAGCCTGCTACTGTTGCTGCTCATTCTCCCTGAGTAGAAGGGGATCTGGATGGAGTTCATCTCCTCCCCTCCCTGTAACTTTGTCCCTTAGTCGTGTGTGTGTGTGTGTGTGTGTGTGTGTGTGTGTGTGTGTGTACATATGTACTCCCAGCTCCTCTCATCTGATTCTACATGGTTACTGGGGAATCAAATCAGGCCATAGGCATTGCAAGCAAGGGCCTCCTCTACTCACCCACCTGTTTTTCCTGGACCACGGTCTGTTCCTGATGGTTTCTGGAGTTTGTCATTGTTCCTGAGCTCAACCCCGCCTCCCAGGATTGGGGTTATAGACTTTCATGGTCATATCCAGCTGTTAACATGTGCTGGAGAATCGAACTTGCTCAGCCTCAGGCTGCCTCAGGCCCTCATGCTTCAGGGGGAGCACACTTAATTGCTTAGCCACCTCTCACCCACCCACCCCCCTGCTGCCCTCTCATTTCTGAGGGTCGTTCCTGTTAGCTTCTGGGACTGCTCTCCCTGTCCTGACTCTGTCTCCCCACCAGAACAGTTCTGAGAATTGTGAAACACTGCATGCTAAGTGATTTGCACAGGAAATACTTGTCTCTTCTTTTCTCTGGAAAACAGCCCGCAGATGCCTCTGATTCCTGTCACTAGTATTTCCTGCATGGCTGTAGTAACATTTAATCTGATCATATCTTAGGAAGTACTCCAGCTGTTCACAGAAAGGAAAAAAAAAACAGAATACCAAGTGTGACACGTTTGTGTGATTTTGGAAATAACTGTCTTTTCCTCCTATTAGTTGTGCAAAAGATCCTTTTTATCAAACCTGTTGCAAAACGATATTAGAAATCTCTTGGTAATCACAAACTTGATTTTGAAAACGTGCCTGTTTTCCCAGAAAGATTCTCAATCACTCAAACATGAAATTCACAAATATGCAGAAGCACGAAGCTGAAGAGTTTTATGATGTTTGGCCAACAAACCAGAACCGATTTGTAGTGTTGGCTTATGCCAAAGCACCAAATCCCACCAGCCTGGCAGAAAGAGAGTTGTTCTTCTGAAACATCTGCAGAAAGCACACCCACACCTTGTGACCTCCAAACAAGGCGGCCTAGCTGGAGAGGTGCCTTGGCTCAGGTACTTAGATACGGCTGAGCTTCCAACAAACACTGCTCCTAAGACTGTCCAAAGCACTCACACTTTCTCAGAGCCAGAAATTAATATTTAAATCTGCCTATTGAAATGTCCCAAACATCCCAGAAAGTTCAATAAATAAAATACAAACACTGGCCTGGAGAGATGGCTCAGTGGTTAAGGCACTTGCTTGTAATGCCTGATGGCCTGGTTCAATCCCCCAGTACCCACGTAAAGACAGATACACAAGGTGGGGTGTGCAGTTAGAGATTGTAGTGGCTAGAGGTCCTGGCATGCCTATTCATTCTCTCTCTGTCTCTCTCTCTCTCTCTGTCTTCTGTCTCTCTCTCTCTCTTTCCCTCTTTCTCTCTCCCAGATCATCTCCCTCTCTCCTTACAAATAAAAATGAAATATTAATGAACACAAGCACTAAACGTGTAGCTGATACTGATATTATTTATTGGGTAAAGAATACTATTTAAGCGTGAGTAGGAAGCTGATTATATATATCATTACACATTCACTCAAGGAATACTCTGCAGTAATTACAAAGGAGAACTTGAAAAGCTAACAGAAAAGTGTTTTTTAAAACATGTTAATAAATAAAGCAAGGGGAAAATAATGGGTGTAATATCCACCCATGCATGTTTCAAATGCTAATTCATATAAATAAAGTGAAATGGAGGATTTCATAATATTTGAAGGTTTACTGTGTATCATTATTTTAAAATAAAATTAAAACTTTTCATAGCCAAACTGTACTAACTAGACGATTATGACACTATAAATCTATTGGGATTTATTTCTCATGCTGGAAACTAACATTGAAAACAAAAGAATGGGAATCCAAATTCTAGCCTATTCTGATCTTCACTTCATGACGGCGAGGGCCTCTGGTCCATGGCTGTGCAACGTATTCAGTTAATATATGTTGTATGTGAAATGTCCATTACAGGCTAATGCATTTGCATACTTGGTCCCCAGCAGGTGGTGCTGTTTGGGGAGGTTGAGGTGTCCTTGGGATGTTGGCACTAGTTGATGAGAGAGGTCAGCAGGGGCAGGCCCTGAAGATTTTCCATTTGTGCTCTGGGTGCACACCGACTCCTCACTGGTCGAGCTGTTCCCATTGACACAACTCTCCAACACCTTTCCTACCAAGGTGGCCCCAAATTCCCCTGAATCTGTGAAATGAAATAAATGTCTTCTCTCTTGTTCTCACAGCAGTGAGAAAAGTGACTAGTACCATAGCTTACACACAAGCCTTCAAAGGGCCCTTGGCTTGGTTTATTGTTCTTTGACATTACCTAAAATTGTTAGTGTTTCTTAAACAAAGTGCTTTATTTTGCACTGGGGCTCAAAATATTATGTATCTAGTCCTGGCTGCATGAGTCAAGAAGTCAAGTGTTGGTGCTGCTAAGATTAAAACAAACAAACAACAACAACAACAAAAAAAAAACAGGTCTCTAGTCGATGGCCAGTCACCCTAACCACTGCAGATCTTGGAAGCCACACTGGATTGGACCCAGTGATCAATTAATCAGAAGGTCTAGGCCTTTAGGTCAGGATGGAGTCAAGGAATAAATCTGTATATGGATAGCAAACTGTTTGTGCAGTGGTGTGTGTGTGTATGTATGTGTGTGTGCATGTGTGTATGTGTGTGCATGTGTGTGTGTGGATGTGTGGATGTGGATGTGTGTGTATGTGTGTGTATGTGTATGTGTGTGTACATGCATGTGGATGTATATGGGGGCTAGAGGCTGACAGTGACTGTCTTCCCACATTCTTGCCTCTATTTCATAGAGACAGGGTCTCTCACTGGAAGCCAGAGCTCATGGATTTGCCTAGGCTGTCTAGAGCCGGCTTGTCCAGGGACACCCTGTCTCCACCTCCCATGCTGAGATTACAAGCAATGGCCTTACACAGCCAGAATTTCCGTAGCTGCTGAGCACCTTAACTCCAGTCTCTTTACTAGTGCAGCAAGTGCTGTAGCCACCGAGCCATCTCCCCAGCTCCTGAAAGGCAGTTGGTCAACTGATGGAAAAAGATAGATAGAAAATGAATGAGCTTTCATTCAATCCTACATCATATACACAATGAAGACAAATAACCATGAGCCCACAACAAACCTAAAACTATAAACCTAGATGAAAACTTCAGAGACAATCTTTGTGACCTTGCATCAAAGGTTTCTTAGCAGCAACACAAAAGGTACTAATCATAAAAGAAAAAGAATGATAAAAGCATTCAAAATAAAATAGTCTGATAAAAATGAATGGGAAGATAAGACACAGAATGAGATAAAATATTATCAGCACACACGTGTGCATGCACACACACACACGCACACACAATGATTTGTGTCCTTACATATAAATGTCTCTAAAAACTCAAGAAGAAAACAACACAATGAAATATTGGAAAAATATTTGAATGAAGATTTATAAATGTCAAATCAATGTCTGAAAAGAAAGTTAGTGTCATCAGTCTTTAGGAAAATGAAAATTAGTTTTAGTTAAATTAAAAATTAATCTAAAATTAATTAAAATTGGTTAGCTAAAATTAAAAGAGTTGCCATACCTAGTATTGGTAATGTGTGAAAGGTTTGGAATTCTGATATTCTAATGGTGCTAATGTGAGATTAAAATAAGCAATTACAAAAAAAATCTTTAAAAGTTAAATATGTATTCATATCTCTAGGCATCCCCCATCCATTACATTTGTTAAAATTCATCTAACTTTACTTTTCAGATTCATTTCCTTTGGTGTACATTATGCCTGAGAAATTTTTTTGAGATAAGAAACCTTTTAGTTTTTATTTTATTTTATTTATTCATTTTCAAGCAGAGCAATACAGAGAGAGAGAGAGAGAGAGAGAGAGAGAGAGAGAGAGAGAACCAGGGCCACCACCTTGTGGGTCTGGCATATGTGGGTACTGGGGAATTGTCCCGGGGCCATAGGCACTGGAGGCAAGTGCCTTAACCGCTGAGCCATCTCTCCAGCCCCTGAGAAATTTCTAAATGACTTTTTAGATGCTTCTCCCAGGAGAGGATGCTCCTTGCAGCTTCTTCCCTTGAGAGAGCCATCTTCAGAGTCTCACCTTCCATCAGCTTTGGAAGAGCAAATTCTCTCTTGGCACAAAGTACTATGCCAGAGCCTCAAGTTCATTGTGCGGTCTCCCCTGGCTTTCTCACTGCATTTTACCGTGTGCACAAAACAAACCCAGAATGAACATTCTGTACTGGCCTTCCACAAATAGATCCTGGTTGCAAGCTTATAGAAGACGCCTCTCAGCAAAGCATTGCTCCTCCTTTGTGCAAGTCCTTGACACTCCGACCATCTGCTGCATGGAGCACCTTAGAATCCCAGCGTGAAGGCTTCCCAGAGCAGTTCTGTTACTCGTTGGGATGGAACAAAATCTGTACATCTAGGGAGGAAGAAAGTGTTCCTGAAAGTTATCTCACAGCACCTCCTGGTGTTTAGATCCTGCACTTTTGAAACCTCATGACTTTTCCTTAGAGATATTGCAATGATACTTTATGGTGAGAAAAACATGGAACAAATAAATCAATAAGATTGTTTAAGAACTATTGGGGATTCTCGGTTTGACTATTCCATGTACTTTTCATGGAAAGAAAATAATACTTATTTGCTGGATAGTCTCACTGATTAGTTTCTAGCAAACTTACCTCAGAAAGTGTGTGTATGTGCGTGCGCATGTGTGTGTGCGTGTGTATGTGTGTGTGCGTGTATGTGTGTGTATGTATGTGTGTAAGTGTGTGTATATGTGTGTAAGTGTGTGTGCATGTTCATGTGTGTGTGAGCACACACAGAGTCCAGAGACAGCATCAGATGTCATCTTCAGGGGTGGGAGAGGTGATTCAGCAGTTAAAGCTCTTGCTGTACAAACACAAGGGTCTGAGGAGGCCCGAGACTACCACCCAGTTTAAACCTCCATAACCCATGTAAACAGCTGGATGTGCTCACACACATCTGTAGCCCCACTCCTGTGGGGAGCAGAGACCAGAGAATTGCCTCAGAATCAGGAAAGGGCTTATCATGAGGAAAAACCAGGCGGGCAAATGACCCATTGTTCTCCTCTGGCCACCATATGCAAAGTCACAGGCCACATCAGCACGTATATAGGTACATCCTCATACCACATCTCATACCACATCTACTATGCACATAAAAAAAGAAAAAAAGAAATATGGTCTATCTGTTTTTGAGACAATGTCTCTCATTGGCCAAGAACTCACCAAGTATTGCCTAAACTGATTGGCCAGAGCTCCAGAGCTCCAGAGATACTACTGTTTCTACCTCCTCAATTCTGGGATTATAGGCACATTCCACCAAACCCCTCATCTTACATAAGTACTGGGAATTTAACTGAGGGGTTCATGCTTGTAAAGCAAGCACTTTACCTACTGAACTGTCTCCTCAGCCACTCCATTAGAAGTTGTAAAAAAAGATTTTGGACATAAAGTATTTCCTTCAAAACAACCGATCATTACTTAGAAACTAACAAATACAATCTTGTTATTATTACACTCCAAAGGGAGATAATGACTTGTCATATTAGAGTCGTGTGGCTAGTAGCAACTTCTCAGGTGGGTAGTCTTGTCTTCTCTTTGGTTGGCAAGGTGAACCAAGCAATGCCCCCAGTCTCAGCTGTGCCACACCATGGAATGGAGAATGCATGAGGGCTCATAGCAAGGTTAGGGTAAGACAACTGTCCCCAAGCCTGGGTAATAAGCCAAAAACACATAGGCTGACCTTGCTTGTGCCTGGCAGACTTGATCATTACTCTAAGCCATTCCCAAGCTATTATCCTGCATAGATAAGGACTCTTCTCACCAGAAAGCAGAGAGCTAGTTAAGGCTGGAAAATAGATGGTCTTCAAGGAAAAGATGAATCCAAAGCATGGCCTTTCTCTTTGCCTATACTTTCCACAGACTTCTGTTAAGGTTTCCAACCAAAACAACAAAAACGAAAAATTGGGTGGAAAACAAACACCCTTGGTGTAGTTCTATGTTGAGGATGCGAAAATGAAAATGCCTTGGGATTATCTGTGAATTTCATTTATCTACGCTAGTATCAAAATTCCATTGGCAATCCAGAGTCAACTAGAGTTCATGTCTCCCATATGTATACTAGACAGACAGATCAACGGGGGAAGGGGAGCATTTATCATAAGTTACAGAAAAAAAACATAACTGTTCAGCTGACTTCTTGCTAATGTCATCCATCTGTAACCAATAGGTATCATGTCTTGGTACAAACCCAATGATCAGCTGGAAATTTGAAAAATCATAAATTGGCTACTTAAAATGATCCTTCTACTTCAGCTTTTCCTATTGTAATTCCTGCTCTTCTTTCTATATTATTAAAATAATTTTACTCGACCAGAGAAAATCAGCAGGTGCTTCTTAAATATTCACACTCCTCTATAAACCAAATTACTTAATGTAATTACATGTGAGATTTAAAAATCACTAATAAAAGCCATTCTCCATTCTTAGGGAACGTGACAGACGTACTTGCCATTTCATAAAGAGAAGTGGTTGAATTTTCAATTTGGGCTTATTTCTATTTTGTTTGCCAGAAGAACTACAGAGTAACAATAAAAAATGATGACAATGTTTATTTCAAAGATAAAGCGTGCTCTTTTCAGCTATGTAAATTCTCCCCATGAAAACCCATTTAAGTTTTACTTATACTTATGTAACCATATATTATACCACGTCATCTCAGATCCAATAAATAGTGGAAGAATTTGGTGTTACCAGAGTCAAAGAATATTTTCTAAATGAAACAAACCAGATGTAGGAGCCAAACACAAACAGCCAAGCAGGGACGAAACACTGCGCACTTCCCACTGTGAAAGCCAGAGGGGTCAGAAATTAACAATATACAGGGCATGTATGAAAACAATTTTGTTTTATATTAGAAAGAATCTTATGAAGCTGCTTTTGGAATGATACACTGATTCTGAATTAATGGGGGTTAGGATGGAAAACCCAAGTGCAGCTGTTCTGATATCCAAGCCTCCACATCTCAGCCTTGAGCCAAGAATAAAGAACCTGTCAACCTTTTACAGCACGAGCAAGCGTGCATGCCCGCCTCGAGATGGAAAGGCTGCACTTGGCTGCGATCTGACTCTGGGGAAATTACTCTGAGTGGAGTAAGTTAGGGAAGTATAAACACAACGTGGTAACACAGCAACAACAACAGAAAATGCTTTTCTGAGCCACGGCAGAACACCTGCACATGGCTCAGGGCTCTTGGTTATGATCTATGTGTACCGAAATACACAGACTCTGTTTTTTCCATCAGCGTTCCTGGAATTGACAGCAAAATCATGTCTCAGGAAGGTAAGACAAGGCACCAAGTAGAACTCTTGTGATCCCAACAGCTGGAGAGATAAGCTCACAGTTAGTATTATGTCTATATTTTTATCATGAATAGAACCAGTGATTTTTTTAAATAAGCCCCTTCTCTTCCAACTGAGGATTATTTCTAATTAAACAGTTAAGTTGGTTTGCTTTCCTTTTTATGTTTCCTTTAAGACTTAACAAGATTTAAACATAGCACTGTATTTGGGGTTTCAGCCATCTTCTCTTCATAAATATATTTGTCTCTCTAGCTGGTTAGGTTAACAATCAGAGAGGCATTCTTGACCATCTCTGGGTTGTCTTTAAGTAGGATATACACTCCTCTCATCACACTTCATTAAGCTACTGTAAGAAAAACCTGGTCATGGCCATGTCAGTTACATGTGTCAGAGACATCAGCCCCAGACCTTGGGGCTGACTCAGTGACAAAATTAATATTGTTCTTTTACATGATATTTACAAATTAAAAAATGTAAAGGTTATCCTAATACAGAATGTTTTCAGCATGGGAAACTATTCTTGACTCAAAGTAAATCCATTTGTAAGAATCCACTTGTGTCTATTTTTTTCAAGAGGAAAATAGTATATGGTAATTGCTTTTATAAAGTCCCTATTGGTATAATAAAAACGCTATAGGAATTTCCAAGTTCTGTGACCTTTTTTGGCATATGAATTTTTTAAATCCGGACTAATCTAGAGATACCTAGATATCTAGAAATACCATGAGCTCCAGGCAATTAAGGATCAAAATGATAGCTAATAAGTGGAGATGGGTAAGTAGTGAAGTTTCCCCATCAGCCTTCAGTTAGGAACTTAAAACAATACCTGTATGCAAATTAGTTTTCCTACCTTCAAGTAGCTCACATTACTTTTGTTCCCCAAGTCATGGTTGCTATCATTTTTATCACACTCTCCTAGATATCAAAAATAGGTATTATAAAGATTAATTTCATTTTGATGACTCCCAGACCAATGTCCACAAGTGCAGTTAAATTAGGGAGGGGAACAAAGAGTCCTCAACTCCTTAGAGTCTCCCTGGTTCCTGGGTGAAGCCCGAGGAGGCTACACAGGTCATCCTGACTCTCCGGAGAAGATGTGAACTGAGGCTTGCCTCATAAACAGCAGCAGATGCTTTGATGGCGTTCCCACTCCATGTTCTGGTTCAAAGGGTGAGAAGTCAATACTCAAAAGGAAAATACCTATCGTGGAGAATGACTTTCCATGGGTAGCAGGCAGCTCACAAGTAGCAGGGTCATAAGGGTGTGTGGGAACCAATGAACTTTATGGTGTAATCTATGTCCTGAGATGTCAGCCTGCACTGCCCCTGCAATGCCGAAAACACAGCAAGGAAACTTACATCATCGGTGTTTTACAACATCTGGATAGTTCCCTTGTTTGCTTTTGCCTCACAAGATAGCGGTTTTTGGCTTTTGGATCCAAGTGTTACAAGCCGACTTGCTTGAAGCTCCTGGGTTGTGCAATTCTCTAAGCAACATCCATTAATCTGGACTCTCCAGGGGCTCCCAGGCTATTCCGCCCTTTAAATCGAAGACTTGTTCTTTTATGTGCTTCACAGAGAATACACATTGAATTGCTATTTTATCCACAGATGGGAGGAGGATGCTGATTTAAAACAGGTGAATATGTGAGTTGCTTGGTTTTCTCTTCTACTAGAAAAGAGTATGTCTGACAGTCTTGGAAAAAGATAGCCGCAGATAAAGGAAGGTAAATATGACTAACACTGTCTTTAATGAGATGGTCTTTTTAAAAGAACTACTTTATCTAAACTTGCAAAAAAATGACATTTTAAAAAAAATGTTTGGAATTTTACAGTCTGTACAGCCAGTCAAAATACTAAACAATAGGCCTGGGGAGATGGTTCAGTGGTTAAGGTGCTTGCCTGCAAAGCCTTAGGGCCAGAGTTCGATTCCTGGAGGCTCTGGTGTGCCCATTCTCTCTGTCTCTTGTATCTCTCTCTTCTTGCAAATAAAATAAATAAATACTTTTAAAATACTGGACAATAATGCAAACATCTTCTAAAGCAAGCTGCAGAAATAACTAATGTCTTATGAAGAAGACAAAAGACATTTTTGCAGGTTTTAATTACTTCCTCATACCTTGAAATCTAAATTAAAAACCATGTCTTGCTAGTACCTAGGCCATTTTCTTGCCCTGTTCCTTAACATGTCCTCTCTTAAGTCTCCTCTAACAGAAAGTCTAGAGACGTTACTCTTTAGAAAGACCCCATTTAAATTGAAAATATAATGAACAAATTATATTTATCTCACAAAATAATGGAAAGCCAACCTGATATATTGAAAGGAAACTTTTTCAACCATAAATAAATTTTTCTGGATTTTTTCCAGATCTGGAAATCCTCAAAGCTTTTGTGACTCCTTCTCCCTCCTCAGATATCAGTTATATTCCTCAGTGGACATTATTGCAATTGTAACCACGAATGGTGCTGCATACCTGAAGTCCCAGCTAAGACAGGAGGATTGCTTGAACTCTGGAGTTTGAGACCAGCCTGAGAACTACAAGGAGACCCTGTCTCCAAAAAATTTGTTCATGTTAAAGCATACCATTAGCAGAGTAGATGGATAACTTATAAATTTAATATCTAGAATATATATATACATATATATCAGCAAAAATTAAACACCAAAACCTCCAACTTCTAAAAAACAAATGGGCCATTGAACTGAACAGTTTTTAGAACAAGAAACACAAATAACCAATAAATATTTTTAAAAGTGTTCAATATATTTAGCCATTAGGAAAATGCAAATTACAATTATTTTGAGACTATATCTCTTCCCCAGTCAGAAAGGCTATCACCAAGAAAATAAACGACAGTGCATGCTGGAAGGGATGTGAGAAAGAGGAGCCATTACTTGCTGTTGATAGGAGTAAAGACTTCAATAGCCACTATAGAACTCGGTATGTAGGTTTCTCAAAAAAACTAAAAATAAAACCAGTATATGATCCAGCTAACCTCATCTGGGCATATATCCAATGGACTCTAACTTCTATCACAAAGATGTCTGCACATCCATGTTTATTGTTACACTATTCCCATTATCCAAGAAATGGAATGAGTCTAGATGTCCATCCACTGATGAACATAAAAAGAAAATGTGATACATACATGCAATGCAATTTCATTCAGATATAAAATCATGAAATCTGTAGGAAATTATTATGTTAAGTAAAGTAATGTAGACATTGAAAGTCAAATGTGACATGATCTCTCATATCTGGTTCCTAGATAATGATTTTTAACATATGTGTATATATGTGTGTAGGTAAGATCATAAAACTATAAAGGAGTCCGTGAAGGGTGGGAAGAAGGCTTAAGGAGAGGGGAGGAGGAAAGAGTGTTATTGAATACCTGTGACATGGAAACGGAAAGGAAAGAAGGAAAGAAGGGTACGTCATGGAGTAATTGGAATGTAGTATGAGGCACAGAACATGAACAGAGTGTGTCAGTCATGGTTTGATCCAGGTGGCCCCCACAAACAAATGAATGTGTAATTGATCCTCAGCTGATGGCAGTTTGGGTTTTACAACCTCACTGGAGCTGTGTTGTTGGGGTCGAGCTTATGGGGTTATAAACCAGCTTCCCCTTGCCAGTGTTTGGCACACCTTCCTGCCGCTGTTTGCAGTGCTGTGGCAGAGGTGATGTCCAGCCCTCTGCTCATGCCATCGTTTTCCCTGCCAGGATGGAGTCTCCCCTGGAGTCCGTAAGGCAAATAAACCCATTCCTCCACAAGCCGCTTTTGTTTGGGTTCTTTCTGCACAGCAACTAGACTGCTGACCGCAACAGAGTGTATATGAAAATGTAATAAACCATGACTTTGCATGATAACTAAAAACAAATATAAGTAAATAATAGGGGGATTCAAAATATAAAAATATATTTAAAAGATTTTTTAAAAAAAAACTGTATTTATACCTTCCAAAAGCTGGGAGCAATGAAAATACCTTCGTTAGTTAACTACAATAAATTCATACAGTAGAATCCTATTCAATGGTAAAAGCAAAAGAGTTATCAAAGAGTGAGCTGATATACCAAAAAAATCTCATAAACAACTTTGCATACCCCATTTTACCCAAATTGCTCTCACATTTGGTTAATCTGTTTTATTTTACAAATGGCAGAGAAAACAGAGAACAATCTAGACCCATGGATAAGACAAGAAGATAGCTAACTGCCCACCATAAGACTATTCACCTCTACCTCAGCTGCAAGGGCCCAGGAGAAATTGTGGAGGAAGTGATGTCATAAATATTGCTCTTACTACTAGCCTGACAACCAGCCCCAGGGTGATGGTGACAGACACTTAGAATAATCAAAACCTATGAAAGCAGAAATCCAGAGGCTACAAAGAACTCAACACTAAATCAACTACCAACAGACCTGCCTTGTTTCAGGGAATTTTGCAGAAGAGAGGGTGGAAAGATTGTAAGACACAGAGTGGGTAGAAATACACTGAGGCATGGTCCCCACTACCCCACAGGGACTAAATGAGGTCTTCATGACCCCACAATGATTATCCTAACCCCACTAAGAAGGGCCCCCAGGGTAACAGGAGTTGGGGTGAAGGAGTAATAGTATATAACCTGTTATATATAAAATAAAATTTTAAAAAGTTATCAAGCCACACAAAGACATGGATAAAACTTCAATCGTATTTCTAACTGAAAAAAAAAAGATAATCTGAAATAGATCCCATGTGCATGACATATTGGAAAAAAAATTATTCACACAGTGAATGTATGAGCCATTGCCAGAGCTCAGGAAGGACAGTTAAGTAGGTGAAATAGAGAAAAATGTGGAATATTTTCTGTGTAAAACTATAAAGAGGTAGGCATGACCCTCTGTATTTGTTGACACTCATAGTTACAACCTAAAGAATGAGTTTTCACATATGTAAATTTTAAAATGATTTAAGAATTCAGGGGATCCTAGGATAGAATGTCCATTATAATAAAAGAATGTAACATTATACATTTCTGAAACAGCTTCACTCAAAAGGAGATAGGAAGATGGAAATTCATGAAGTCCATAAGAATACACATTAGGTCTATATTCCAATTTATAAAGTTGTTTTCCATGAGGGTACAGCTTGAGAACTCTGAGACCACAATACATGTATATTAGAACATAACAGGCTAAATTTCTTACGGTTGGATTAACAAATTACAGGCAAGGGTTGAAATGATTTCACATGAAATACAGAAAAGAATGGGACTAATCCATCTGATGGCAGGTGAGCACTGAGGATAGTATCTTACTTATGGCTACACAGAGAAATATGTTTAGTTATATCAACATGGGAGGTTAGCAAACATGCACACTTTCTTGCACTAACTCAAAGGCCTTGAAACAAAAATGGCTCAGTAGCGATGATTGATGGTCCCCAGCTCCAAAATCTGGGCTCTCATACCATTCAACAATAAGAGCAGCCAGGGCTTCTTGGAGAACTAGATACAGAATAGGCCTGAAATGCAGTGCCAAGGAGTGAGGAGGGGTCAGAACAGACTCAGCGATGGAGCCATGGGAAGGAATGAATGCAGAAGCAACAAGCTCTGCTGGCTGATATGGATGAATCTGAGCAGAAAAAATAAGCCATTGTTGAATTGTAATATGAAGTCAATCCGTGAGTTCATATTAATTCAATTGATGGCGGATAAAAAGGAAAAAGAGCTGAATCTCCCCCACAGAAGAAGTCAAATAACGTAGGTAAAAATTCTGCTTTCAGCTAAGAGGAGTATAATTGTTCCTCCTTAAATGCTAGCTTTGCAGAGCGATCTATTTCCAAAAATCTAGTATAACAAGCAGTCAGCGGGGAACCTCAGTGGATGAACTTGGCTAAAGGTGATTAACAGAAGTAAATCATGTTGCTAGTTTGAGTCTGTTTTCCCCAAACATATGCCATATCCGATCGTAAGAAAAAACACAAAACTGAAGGGAGATGGAAATACTGTGTATTTGTAGGTCTCCTTCACTTATTAGCTCACTATGCTTGGGAAAACATATTTATATCTCTTTCCTTATTTGGTACAAATAGCCCACAGCATAAGAAGCATAGTGCATAACCTGTACTGTATTGGACAATAAAAAGCCAAGAAATAGAGAAAAAGAAGTCTGCCGTGAACATTTTAAACATGTAAACCATCAAATCAATTGGCCCATGTATGACTGAGGAAGTTATTCCAGAAAAACTGATGTCAGAGAGAAAGAAGACATATTTGTTTGAAAGAAGACATTTATTTCTTCTTCAGGCTTAGAACGTCATACAGCCTGGACTGACAGAAATGTGAACACAGCTTTCGCAAGCAGCTCAAAACATTATTCTCTTGTAAAATTAAATGAAGAAATGGGAAAAGGAACTAAGGTAGATTTCTTTTCCAAAGTCAGACTATTACATTTTTCCCCCCTGAACTGGCAGGGACAGAAAAAAAACACAAGCTCTTAAGGAAGAAAAGACCTGGCTTTAACCCTCCGTTCTTCCATGATTACACGTGACCTTGGTCAATGTCAAACCTCTGTGCTCTAATGGCCTCATTTGAATAATGAGGAAATAATGCATATTTCTGAGGCCTGCAGAAGAGACAAAGTGACTTAGAATATTGTGGAACAAATATTATTTCTAATGGAAGCTCAGCACCCCACAGTCTCTGAGGTCACCAGGACCTCATCACTAATGTCCTTAATTACGAACAGCTCCAAGGAAAGGAAAATTTACAGAGGCATTCGCCCTCTCTGACTTCTCCAGCTAAGGCAAATGACATGTTAAAGAGTCGCCAGAAACTGGGTCTTCCTCCTCGCCTGCCACACCAGAGACAGGCTTGTGAGAAGGTTACTCTCCTACCATTGTGACAATGGCTTTGTCCTGCTTGGACCTTCATGAAGTCTGTCCTCAGGGACTTCCAGTCACCACACAGCACTTGGATTGGCACATTGCTCCTTGCCTGGCATCTCTGAGGGGGCACAAGGCTGCCTGGGGATCTTCAACAGTTATTTTTTTATACATAAATTTTTATACATAAATTGGACTACGTTATTCAATGCCTTCCTAGGAAAATAAAACCCAAACTTTTTCGCCTTCGGGCACTGAGTAATTTCTCCTGAGTGTTTGTTTCTCTATTGGACTTCCTCTGGGTCTGTTCTCCTTTCTCTCTGGCCTCCAACCTCAGGCATTTTCTTTCTGTCCTGGGAAAATGCGAATGAGTCTTTGTCATGCCTTGGAGGCTTTTCATAAATTCACGCTTCTAGCTAAAGTACTTTCTTCTCATTATGGCTATTTCTTAATTCCAAGGGGGATTTTCTTTCTTTCCTTCTTTCTTTCTTTCTTTCCTTCTTTCTTTCTTTCTTTCCTTCTTTCTTTCTTTCTTTCTTCCTTCCTTCCTTTCCTTATTTCCTTCTTTCTTTTCTTTTTTTTTTTTTGGTTTTTTGAGGTAAGGTCTTGCTCTTCCTGTGAAGTCTCAGGCTGCCCTTGAACTCATCCCAATCCTCCTGGGATTAAAGGTGTGTGCCACCACACCAGCTCCAAGGGGTGCTTCCTAAACCTGCTTGGGAAAGTCTCCTGTGAACTTTCAGACAATGTTAGTCCTATTGTTGTAAATATTAAAACGCTAGGCATTTCTTCCAGCCACAAGTAGAGGTTCCTTTCTGAAGTTATTTACTCTGTATCAATCTCCTCTACAAACTGCAAAAGATCGTTAACCTAGGAAATACTCTACAGTTCCTAGACCATAGCAGGCACTCAAAACTATTATTTCTTTGCTAATGGAATGATGGCCCTCATTTGTTCTTTAGCCTTGTTGTAGTTCTTTTGCATAGCTGTGACCAAACTTCTCACCAGAATAACATAAAGAAGGAAAGGTTAACTTTGGCTGGTGGTTGCAGAGGGATTCAGTCCATCATCTCAAGGTATGCCTGGCAGGAAAGAGACAGGCCATCTTCAAAAGCCCATCCCCAGAGACCTACTTCTGCCAGCCAGGACACCTCCCTAATCTTTTAAGTACACACAGAAGACAGCTGTGGCCACTGCTGAGTGAAGACAATGCTACAAGAATGTATTTATTTATTTATGTTTGGTGTGTATATATGTGTGGGTGTGAGTACCATAGCACACCTGTGGAGGTGAAAGCAATGGTCTGTGCTCTACCTTTCTTTGATAGAGGGTCTCTTGTCACTGCAAAGGAGTCTGGCCAACAAACTTGGGGTTCTCCTAGCTCTGCCTCTGTGACATTGGGTGTCCAGCACCTTTAACCCTGAGCAGTCTCCCCAGGCCCTAATCAGAACACTTGACTGTGACATATTGCAGGGCTGAAAGGAATGGATGATGAGGGTTCCTCTCTTTTCTCACCTTCCCTCCAACAGAATGCAAACCAACATCCTCTTAGTCCTTCTTCAGAGCAAAACCCTCACAGGCCTCAGAAAACTCGCTTTCTCCCATTACCCACTCCCACCCAAGTGCACACTTGGTCTCTGGGGCCTTCAGACTTCAAAATATTGCCACAAGCTTAGAAGCAAGTGTTCAAAATATAAACCCGAGTTGACATTTCAGATCCAAACCATTACCACATGTTCCTTTCTCCTTGGTCCTATAGAGGTTTCCCATGGTGCCCTTGGGCCCTAGCTCACGAAGGCTGTCTCCACAGCCTTCTGGTATACCCAGGGTTGATTCAGAGTAAAGCTTTCCTGTTTCAATGTCTTTTACCAGCTTTAATCATCTCCTTTCTCCCTCAGGTAGCCAGTGCTTCACCCTGTGAAGAACAAGTTGCATTTTTCAAATTGAGCTTGAGCTCTTAGTAAATTAGGAACCTCCTCCACCCAGGGGCTCCTTTAACAGAAGTCAGCATGGAAGCACACAATGGAACTGCCCACATCAATGACTGGCATGGAAGAAATTTAGTTGCAGGAAGCTTCTCTATAACAATTAATTAGTCCCCCATTATGTCTCCTTCTTTTATGTTAATTCTTTTATTCACTGAAATGTTATCAAGTGCCCACCACCTGTATTGTTTTGCAGGAGTAGAAATGACACAAAGATTAATCAAGCTTGATTCTTGTCTTTAAATTCAATTCAGCAAAAGAGATAGTTAATTGGAAAAAACAATTACAGTGCATTATCAGTTATTACTTAGTTCTTTTTTTATTTTATTTATTTATTTATTTATTTTTCAAGCAGAGAGATACATAGAGAGATAGATAAAACACCAGAGCCACCACCTTGTGGGTCTGGCTTATGTGGGTCCTGGGGAATTGAACCCGTGGCCTTAGGCACTGGAGGCAAGTGCCTTAACCGCTGAGCCATCTCTCCAGCCCATTACTTAGTTCAACAAACATTTATTAGGAACTTACTTTGGGTTAGGAACTTTGGAAAATGTTGGAAACTAATGACGAAAAGAAATATTCTTGCTCTCACATTTCAGCACAAAGATAGACACATGTACAAGAATTGTTAGAAGAAGAGAAATAATTGCCTCAAATAGTTATTTTTTGCAACTTGGCCAAGAAAGACAATTTTCAGCCTCAAGAATATTTTGTTGTTGGCCCCTTTAAGAAATCGTAGGAGACAGACCACCTCTCCCTAAGGAAAGAGGGTGCAATATGAGACTATTATGAAGAGGAGAGACCCAAGGAGAGACATATAAAATACAAAGAGAAAAATGTCAAAAGAATAAGAGGTTGGCGGAAAAGCACACTTAAACTTTTAATAAGGTCAAATGGGAACCAATTAAAACAGTAATACTTTCTCAATTCTGTCACAGTAAAGAGCTGACAGGGACCTGAGCTCTGCCGTGTGAACAAGAAAGAGCTGGCAGGGACCTTAACCCCATTTTCCAGCTTTCTGCCTCCAGGTAATAATTACAAGCATCCTGCTTAGTGATTATGAGGTTCCCACACATAACCCCAGTCTCTGTGCATTTCCTTCATTTTGCCAATTAAAGGAATTCAGTGTTGTTTGCTTGTTTGTTTGTTTTGCCCCGGCAGAAAAAAATAAACCAAGCTAACATTTATTTAAACTTTATTGCCTCTTCTAAGTCATCTTAGAGGCAGCATCTGGTTTAAAATTCAGCAATGCACAGAAAGACATTATCTTCCTCATTGTTGAGACCAAATACCCCTGACAATCTATAACGTAAGGAAAGAAAGGTTGGTTCAAGAGGATGCAGCAGGGGAGGTCACACTGTGTCTACAGTCAGAGAGCAAAGGAAGAGAAAGAAAGCAGAGCGAGAAGGAAGGAGCCCCTGGCTAAGAAACCTCAAGGCCTTCAGCCATTCACCTACTTCCTCTAGCCAGACCCATCTCCATTGGGAAAAGCAAGAGTCCAAACACATAAGTGTATGGGGAACATGTCACATTCAGACTACAGTAGACATGTACTATCCATAATATCCAAAGAGAATCCCTTAATCTTTATTTACCATTAATTTTTATGTGATTTTTTTTGAGACAAGCTCTTGCTATGTGGTCTGATACTCACGATGTAGCTCAGACTTTCTTTAGACTAGTGACAGTTTCAGGCAAGTTCTATAGATTCCAAACCTGACCCCCCCCCCTTGAATGGGAGGTATGCATAGCCAGAGCTCAAACCTAGATGCTAAAACTGATTGGCCAGGTATGGACCAACCAGCTGTCTCTATGACGTACCTGTCTGAGGTTTTTAAAAGTCACTGAAACAAAGTCCAGTCTCTTATTCCTGCACATGGCATTTTAGAAGGACTTCTGAATCTCCAGGCCTTAGGAAGGTAAGGCCTTCCCCCACCTCAGCCGAATGGCTGGAGTGATGGAAGGTTCCAGATTTTTCCCACATGAACCTTTTTCCTCATGATGGGAGCCCACTGTTACCATTTCCTCTTTTGTTTGTTTGGCTAAACAGCATAGATTTTGCTAAAAAACTTCTCCCATGTGTTCTCTCCACGCTGGTGGCTGGAGATCTCTGTAACTTCTCACTTTCCTTTAAATAAAGTCTCCCACTATACTTATCCTCTGGTGGTCTATAATTTTAATTCTTTAACTTTATAGACAAGAATTCAGGTATATCTTAGGTTCTGAGGTGCATTAGAATTTGCTGGGTATCTAAATTCTAATCCCCAGCTCCGTTGCTACATAGTGATGGCAATCCTCCTGCCTCAGTCTCTTGAAGGGTTGCTGGCACATGCCACCATGCCCAGCTCCCTTAGTCATTACTAGGGAATATTAGGAAGAATAGAGTATGTGGACCTAAAATACAAATTTCTTAATTAACTTTTAGTGTTTTGAAGAAATTACATTAGGTATCTAAATTGTGTTGTCGTTGATATCTAAGGTTTCCCTCAATACTGGTATATCTGGGTCATAACTTAGGCATCTGTATGTTCTAACTTTTTTTTATTATTTTACAAAGATAAACAAACAAAAATAACAATTGTAGTACATATAGTCATGTTCTTGCTAGATTCTCTCCCAGGGCATATCCACCTGTTCTATCAAAGGGCTTTTGTTCATGAAGAACACTGTGGGAGTTTGGATGGATGTCCCCCAATAGATTCAAAAGTTTCTTAAACCTTGTGAACTGTATGTTTCATCTACTAATTAAGATGTCAGATGTTTAAAGGAATTGGGATGTCTATTTCCAATTGTCACTTTGGCCTGGCCTCTTAGGGTACAGCCCTAAGGTAATTCTGGGGTGGATGTGAAATTCCAATGATACATATCCAAAGAGCAGTGGGAACTCAAGTCTGACAGCCCTGTTGTGTAGGAGTTAGATTGTGCTTGCTTGAGTTGCTGCTGCTGGGTCTCTATAGGTTTGGACCTGGAAAGAGGGCCAACCTTTCATTATTAAACTTCCCCTAGATCTGTTACTTTATTAAATATTTCCTTGCCAAAACTGTGCCTGGTTTGGAGATTAATCCCAGCAGTGTGTGGCTGACTATGAGAAATGCTCCCTGTTATATTTCTTGGATGTTGAATTTATAAAATAATTGCCTTTAAATTGATATGTCTTTATTTCTAATTTATGATAAAGTTGAATGAATCTGCTTGAACGCTTTGAAATAGACTTCCCAATTCCTTTAAACATCTAACATATTAATTAGTAGATAAAACATACAGAAATTATTCTATTTTAAAAATGATTACTACACCTAGACTTAAGCTTGTTCTAGACCATTAACATGCACTTGATTAATTTTCATTATTTCAATACTTCTAATCATATTTCTGGGTTATAAAAATATGAGCATGGTGTGAATTGGAGAGTATTTATTTTATTTTTACCTATCAGAAGAACATAGAATGCAACCAATATGATAGTTTGAATGTATGCCCCCCATGGACTCAGGTGTTTTATTAAAATTGAGTTTGCAGTGTCAGCCCCTCAAAGGCAGACTCCTGCTACAAGGGGGTGTGTCATCTGACCTGAATCTCAACCCAAAGGTATGCAGAGAAGTTTGAGCACTGGCAGGTGTCTGCTTGTTCCTTTTTGGTGTTTGCTGGCTGATGGTGGTTTCCTTTCTCTCTCTCTTTCTCTCTCTCTCTCTGCTTGGACTTATGATTAGGAGAAAGCTTCTTCCTCCATTGATAAAATTTCCCCTTCATCTGTAAGCTTGAAATAAATCCCATTCCACCCATAAACTGTGTCTGGTTTGGATGTTCACCCCGGAAAGTGAAACTGTCTACTACAACCTCAGAAACCCAAGGTTATAGAATCAGGGCCATCAACCAAATGAGAACAAGTTTGCTTATTTATGTAGAGATGATATCACATGATCATCCAATCTTTTATTACTAAATTTATAATAAGGGTAGTGTTCACTCTCTGTATAACATGGCTAATCCCAAAATATTGTACCATGAAGATTTTCTTAGTTATTCTTCACTAACACATGTCCTGCTCCAACATGAAAATGTACTCAGGTACACTGACACCCCATAGCAATGGGAATGCCTGGAATCCCACATATGGGTTCCAAGATAATATTTCTCCAATCGAAGAATCAGGGTGTTTTTGAGGTGGCCAAAGGGAAGTTACAAGATGAATTCACTATAGTTTATTGTGCAATTCAGCTAGAAACTGCTCAAGAATGATAATGGAAATGGCAATGAAAAAAATAGAGATGGAATGAACAAAAAGAATTAGAAAAAATTTTAACCATGTAGTAATAATTGATGAAGACAAGGATTATTAATAAGTGCTGAAAATTGTTATGTGAAGACTTTTTGTGATTCTTACACATTTTGAAATATCTTCCCATACTTTATTTAGCCTCAAAAGGAAAATGGTACATGTTCAGTGAATAATCCTGACAGATTACAACTCTATATAAAAACAGTTACTCCCATTGATACTAATTCTACAACATAACTGACCTGTATAGTTCAAGATATTAATGTGATGAAAAGCAAAAATGACAGCATATTTTCCATATTAAATAATCTTAAAGGATCATAAAATGCATTGTGACTGAAAAGAAATTGTTATAAACTTACTGGGACAATGGATAAAATTTGAATATGTGTTATAATTAGATGATAACAGTCTATCTGTACAAGGTTTTATGAATTTATTATCTCATGATTAGGCAAATGAATGTTTTTGTTCCTAAAAACACATAGTGAAGCATTTGTGGGAAAGTTCTGAAACTCTCTAATGTAAAATAAATAACACTAAAAGACTTTTTCCTTCTCATTCATTCTCTAAACAAGGTAGTAGAAAGCTATTTCTATTGTATTATTATTATATGTAACCTAGAGATTATGGAAGTATATTGGAGGAGGTGTGTATGTAATGTGATGCCATTTTATATAAGGGGCTTTAGCATCTGCGGACTTTTGTACCACAGAAGTTTGGAAACAAATCCCTGACAGATACTGATGTAGGTGTGTGTGTGTGTGTGTGTGTGTGTGTGTGTGTGCGCGCGCGTGTGTGTGGCGTGTGTGTGTGTGTGTGTGTTTGTAAAAATAAACAAATGCTGGCATTATAACAAGATGGTGAGTATGGATAAAGGCTGTTTGAGGAAAAAAGCAATATTATTCCAGTTTTTAATTTTATAAAACTCTTGATTAAAATGTGTTTTTTCTTAAGCTCAGTAGTTTGGGTAAATTTTTGTCCAATTTACCACTGCATACTGCTTAAAGAGTAGTGTGTTTAATATTATATAGTAACATATATGTGGTGGTTTGAATATAATGGCCTCATAGGCTCATGTCTTTTTGAAAACTTTTCATTGATAGCTTCCGTAATTATAGACCATAAACCATTACGACTCCCTCCCCACCTGTTGTTTTCACCTCCGGGGGCGCCATTGGCCCCAGGAGAGGGAAAACAGAGAAGCAGTGGGAGCTGAGCAAGCTGTCCGCTGTCTAAGGGCTGGGGTCCACAGAACTGGGGGGCTAACGCAGAGGGGGTCCAATGGGACACAGACGTGAACAGATGTGTATAGTATATCCACGTGGTTCTTTATTCAATTGGGGGAACTTACATTTATAGGAAAAAGGGGGTCAGGGGGATGGGGAATAGGGAAGAGAAAAGGAGATTGGTTGATGGGGGTGGTGAGTTAGCGGCCTGCACTGGGATAGGTGAGTATGGACAACCTGAGAACACCTCATTTGGGGGCCTGAGTGGCAGGAAATACGTGATTCTAGCCATGGTCAGTGGGGATGGGTACAAGGAAGTTTGTCTGATACCCAATGCCAGTCATGCTGAGATGGGAATGCTGGTTCCTGTGGCTGGCCCATGGGGGTTGGGAGTCAGGGTTGATGGAGCCGGGAAACGCCTACCAAATTATCGGGGTTTCACCTCACTCATACATCCTTAACCCTTTGTTCTCCGTGCCCTCAGTAGCAGTGCCAACAGGCAGTGCCCAACACCCACCCTCCCCTATATTTCTCTCTTATTTTTACTTTTAATATTAAGGTTTATTTTTTCCAGGGTGTGGTTAAGTAACAGTTTAAATAATTACCTGGACATATATAAATGAACATCCAGTCAGATAAAACCTTCCTGCTTACAAGTGACTAAGAAATATTTGCATGTAATGAATATATTTTGGTTTTAGTTTTGACAGAAAAAAATTTAACTAATAAATAAAACATTCAAGGAAACAAGGTGTTTCCATCCCAAGTGTGAAATATCTTTAAATATTCTTATTAATAAGGCACACAAATCCCCAAATTGTCTACAAAGTATTTCTGAAAATATAAATTATACCTTAACTCACAAAAAGAGCAGCCAAGAAAAAAATCAAATGAAGACAGATTTTACAGTCTATAGTCTTAATTTTTCATTCAATAAAATGTTAATTGCCAATTGATTAAAAAGTAAATGAATCATATATATGCAATCTGCTATTGCTAAAAATATATATTTAAATATATATATATATACTTAAAAGTCACTCTTTGTGACAGTATTTAAAACATTGTATCCCTGGTAACAAACCTGAAAACTATGAAGCATTTTACTTCCCTAGTTTTTCTATTTCACCCTCATCCCTTCCCAGTATTTTTACCCTTTAACATCCATCCAGCTATTTTTATTCCTTTGTTTTTGTTTGGTAAATACAATTAATTATATCCCAGTGCAAAACACTGACAATAATCCCTGGCAAACAAGGAAATCCAAGCACAGTCCAAGCCTACAGCTTTGCTCCCAAAGTGTAGCAGGGCCTAAATAACAGAAGGAAAAAAAATTCAATCAGTGGCCTTTCCTGACTGACAGTCAGATGCTCCCAAGAGTTCATCACTGTTTGAGAATTTATAGATGTAATCCTGAAGAAAGTTTCAACAGATTTGGCAAAAATATCAGAGAATAAGCCTTTGGTTGATAATTTTTCTATTTATTTCTGCCAAGGTGACTGAAAACACGAAAGCCTTTTCAGCAGAGAGGTTAGCATACAAGTCAATTTTCTTTTCCTGTTTTTCTCTTTCTTCCTCGTGTTTTTTTGGCAGATGTACTTTCAGGTCTTCCTCATCCTCATCTGGTAGGATCTGAATGGCTGTTCCTTCAAGACCTCATTCTGTTTTTCAAATCGTTATTTACTGTAGAGCTCATCTTCTCTCTCCTAACTCTGTTTGCTTCTTCTTGATTTCTCAGTGACCTGCAGTCCAAGCATATGTGGTCTTCAACAATAGGGTCTTACCATCTCATTTTGGTGGGCAACCAAGAGCCTTGGCAAGGCTGATATCTTTTTTTTAATTTGATTTGATTGGCAACTATGAAAAACTTTAATTACATTTTGGAAAGAATAATCTGTGATTTAGAATAGCATGATTACTTGAAATTCTAACATCCATAGTGGATAAAGCTATTTATTTCAGCTCAATAGATTCACCATTTCTTTTTCTTTTATTTCTTTTCTTTTCTTTTTTTTCTTTTAAAATCTTTATTATGGATAGGTATATACATTATATGAGCAAATCTTGTGAATGTGTCCCTGTTTCCCTCTTCTCTGTCCCCTACCCACTGGGGTCCTTCCTCCGTGCGCATTCTGAATCTGTCCATAGGACAGGGGGGATGAACTGCACCAGAGGTAGCCAGTTTTTTGTTCTTTATTTTCCCTTCTCGCTTTGTATATTGTTGCTGAGGGGGCATGTCTCTGGATATCCTCCCCCACCCTGACTCTTACACTCTTCCCACGCCCTCTTCCACTCAGTTCTCTGAGTCATGGTGGGTGAGTTTTGAGTCAGCTTTGTTGTTGAGATCTTAAGTGTCTCTGGATCTTTGCCCTGGGTTGTGATGGGTATCCTTAAGGCTGATATCTTTTAACACTTTGTTCCCAGCAAGATATATCTATTTGAAAAAGCAGTGAAGTCTTTATGAGGTGGAGGCTCGCTGGAGAATGCATGTCACCTTGAGGCAGGCCTTGAAGAACTATAGAGAAGCCCTGCTCGCTTTGTCACTCATTGTGTGACACCTAGCTCTTATTCCATCTCCCAGTCAGCTTCATGATGATAAGGTGAGGTAACCAGTACTTACAGTGTACTGTATTGTCCTTGTATTTTGTATATCATGTGTTGCTCTTACTATCCCTTTGCTGGGACAATACATCCAACCTAAAGCAGCTGATGGAAGGAAAGGGTTTATTTTGTCTTGTAGTCGCAGGGGGAAACTTCATGATGGCTGGGGAAAGCATGGCAGGAGCAGAGGCTGGACATCACTCCCTGCCACAACAGGCAGAAAACAGCAGCAACATTGTGAGCTAAACTCTGGCAAGAGGAGGCTAGCTATAACACCTCTAGGCCCACCTCTAACAACACACCTCCTCCAGCAAGGCTCCACCTCCAAAACTGTCACCAGCTTGGGACCAAGCATTCAAAACACATGAGAACATCTGACTCAAACCACCACACTGTGTATTTTTGAATTATGTCATGTCTACAAAATGCCCATGTGTCTCCTGCTTCTGGTTGAAAAAAGGCAATTATCCTTGAGATGAAATTCAAGATAATTGCCCAGCATGAAGGAAACAGGACATTACACATACAGTTGTTCACAGTTGACTTTCTTGACCATCTGAATAGACTAGAAGGGAATCGGTGGTACAGCAAAATAATTAGCATCAATTAAAGCCATTGTCTTAAAAAAAAAAAAAAGCCCCTGTTTTCAAGTAAAGATTGGGCTGGCTGTTTGATATGAAAACATGGCTTGTCATGTGGCTGGAAGATCAGATGCAAAAGGTATCTTAACCTGATGACCCAGGCTAGGGAAGAAGTCATTTCAAAGTGCTAAGAGAGTATTCAAGGATCCTGTACGTATGCAAATGCTCACAGCAAATCCTGGGTGCTTCAGCGCTTCCAAGGGCACCATACTTTAGGCAACAAGTGTCAATTGTGAAGATAGCAGAACTTTGAAGGAAGAGCTGCATAGGATAATTGTGGATGAAAAAAAATGTCAGAACAAACACTTCGTGTTGATGAAGTCAACATACTCTGGAGCAGGATGCACATCCATTCATCAGGACTCAGCCCCAGGCAATGCCAAGAGTCAAGCCATTAAAGACCAAGCGATGTTGCTTTTCAGTGGAAATATTACAGGGTCCACATTAAAGCCTTTCTTAACTCATCACTCTGGGAAAGCCAGGGCACTGAAGAATGTGATAAAATATATGCAGCCTGGTTTTTATCACCATAACAAGAAAGCCTGGATGATGTCAGCATTTTTTGAAGCCTGTTGTTTTTTTTTTTTAATTCTACAGGCTAGAACATATTGTCGGCAAATGTCATCCTTTTTGTGTTTCTTCTGGTCAGCTCAATACTTCAGGACACTCACAGCATATTGACAACACACATCCTGTTGTGAAGTTGTGTATTTGCTCATGAACCCAACGTCTCCTTCAACCAGTGGATCAGTGTACGTAAAGAAGACAGTTACTGTCACACACGATTCACCTGAATGCCAATTATTGAGGCAACCGGTTCTTACCCAAAGCTCTGAGATGTCTGGAAATGTTTTAACATTCTAAATGAGATACAGATCATCCCAAAATCAAGAGAAGTCACACAGCGATGCAGGAATGGCGTTTGGGAGAAAGTTTTGAAGACATCCCTGAGCATATTCAGTGGCTTCCATAAAGATTATTTTTTTGATGAAATTGTAGTGACACCATATTCGTGTGGGGAAAGAGACCCAAAAGTGAATAAAGAAGTATTCACAAGCTCTTGCCACAGAGGTAAAGAGGTTTCCAGTGAGGTACTGATGGAACAGAAGGAAGAAGGAAGCTAAGAAGCCGAGGCAGAGGATGGAGCCAGATACAAAACAAGAAGAAAGTTCACAGCCAATAAATCAGTGGATGCATTTACTAGCCTGGACAGTAGTGTAAGGGTGGTTAGAAGAAATAGATATCAGTTCTGAGAGATTCACATGAGCTCACAGGCAGATACGGAATAATCTTTTTGGCTGTGGAGAAATCTATAATGAAAAGAACAAACTCAGAAGTTGACATTTAACACCAGGTCCACTCAGCCACTGACGCCCCCCTGCCTTCTACCACTGTTCATGAAGCCTCAAGCCTCATCGAGAGAGAGAGAGAGAGAGAGAGAGAGAGAGAGAGAAATGACCCCTCAGTGAAGCATCCATCCCCAGCATCCAGCATGTGTGCTAGTGGGGAGTACCCATATGAACATTCTAGTTTTTTTTTCCTTTTTTACTTTCACTATAATATTCAATACTTTCTTCTCCCCATAAACTTCATGTTCAATAGCTTTGCCCTTTTACCAGCTAACTAAATATTCTGAGCATGTTTAAGGAGGACCAGGCTAGGCTCTGTTTTTCAGGTCGGGAGTCTCAAATATATTTTCGACTTTGATATTTTCATCTTAAAATGAGACTGTTGCAACAGCTGCTTATTATATATTGAAAAGCATCTCTATAAGCTACCTAAAGTTTGCATAGAATATACTGCAAGATCGTATGTTGAGACTGAACTTAGTGTGGATGCTACATTTCTTTTTTTTTTTTTTTACCACAACAGAGACTATAATAGGCAGATCCTAAGGAAGTTTTCAGAATAGTGAAAGAGGCTGGCCCCCTTTTACAGATCTAAGGAGAGAGAGAGAGAGACAGAGAGAGAGAGAGAGAGAGAGAGAGAGAGAGAGAGAGAGAGAGAGAGAGAGAGAGACCCAGCACCAGCAATTCAAGGGAGCACAATCTAACTACCAAACAGCAGGAGCTCCAGGCTTGAGCTTGGACTGCTCTTTGCATATGTATTGCTGGAATTTTACATTTACCCCAGAGTTAATTTAGGGCAGTGGAAGGCCTAAAATCTGGCCTAGCTGACATCTCCTCCAGCCAGGCAGCTGGAGATAAACTTTTACACTTCTGAATCTTTGGGGGGACGTTCAGTAAAACTACCACACTCCTATTACTATGTTCTCAGCAACATAGCATGTGACCGTTAGTCTGTTATACACATAATTTTCTCACCACAAAGGAAGAGATTAGAAAGAGCTCACATTCACTTGAAATAGACAATATTATATATTTACAATTTGCCTATAGTCTCTGTTAAATTTTCCACTGTCATAATATAGTCTAAGATATCTTGACTAGGTATATTATCTGTAAGATGCCATGTCAACTGAACCAGATAAAGAAAAAAGTGGGGCTGGAGAGATGGCTCAGTGGATAAGGCATTTATTTGCCTGCAAGACCTAATGACCAGAGTTCAATTTGCCAGTACCCACATCAAGCCAGATGCCTAAATTGGTGCAAGCATCGGGAGTCTATTTGCACCAGCAGGAGGCCCTAACACGCCCCTTCTCACTGTCTGTCTCTCTTGTATCTCTCTCTGCTTGCAAATAAATAAACTTTTAAAATGGCAAGTGCATGATCAGCCTAGGTTAAATTCATACATAGCAGAGGGTGGGAGATAAAACCTATAAAGTTTCAGGGCTTATCATATCAGTACAATTTTTATGAGTGCAATGGTCTTGGGCATTTAGAGATATCCCTTCATAGAAAGGATATAATATTGTAACTCTTCCTACCATGAAGAAAGACTTTCATCTGGAAGGTTTTCTGGAGATAGTAGAAATTCATTACCAGCACCAAATAATACTCCAGGTGGCATGGAAGACTGCCAGCTTTGAGAAAGATAAAAGCAGAAAGGATATATAGCAAGTCAGTGGAACTGGTTGCCTTTCTCCTTGAATCATACAGCAGATATTTAAGCATGAAAAATGGGTCCTTGTATCTTACTGATTTCTGGTAAAAGTACAGGTCCTAACCATGAATACCATGTAACCATGAGACTTGTACTTTGTATTGTGATCTGGACACCACAAGAGCACAGAGCCATGATGCTGAAGCGGTACATCTAGCAACAAGTACTAGTACAACCAGAGACACAGAAAGGCTATATGGATACGTACCTTTGATCCTGGCATGACTTACCTGATCTACTCACACCTATCCTTAAGGAGGGATATCTTGCAACCAATAACAGAAATGGGAAAATTTTCCAGATTTGGTTTATAGATGAGTTGGCTTCGTTTGGATTTATAAGCTAGAAATGGATAAAGGCTGTATTACAACCTGACTTACAGGCATTTTTTTACATTAGTGGGAAAGATAGATCCTCTCAATATAGAGCTTGACCAATACAGAACTTGGCTTGTGATCCTGCTTTTCAAGTGCAGCAAAAAGCACCGTGGGTTAGACTGTGCATAGGGAGAGTCACAGATGGTTTGACTGGAAGGTCAGGAAAGAAGATCTGATATCAAACATCTGGATGGGTCTCTGGAAATAAAAATGAAGTTCCATCACTGAGCCACAATGTCTCTGCCCCCATGGACTGTGATTACAGATGTGTATGGCCACACCCAGCATTTTATGTGAGCTTGGGGAGTTGAACTTGGTGACCTCCAGCCTGAGAAGCCCTCATGCCTAGATGGTGAGTGAGCCATCTCTCTAGCCAGCATTTTCATCAATCATTTTGTTTACTCAATCATTTTGTTGCCCAAACACATGTCCTTATGTTCATCTCCTGCTTTATTCTTTCTCCATTTGTGTTTCCTTATTGCCACTTAAAATTTCTGTTTAAATATATAGCATTTTCCTATCCCTCTGAGTAAATGACAGGAGTGTTGAGTGTCAACATATTTTCTTGAACTCAAATGCTTCATACTTTTCCCCCCTTTCCCTTTCTTTACCCTCTTTTGTGGCATCGTATAAATTTTTTTACCTTGCTCCACTTATTTTTGTGGTCCTGAGTCAATCCCAAGATCTGGTGCACAGTAGAGAAGTATTGTACTCCTGAGCTATAGTCCCAGCTCAGGCCTCGGTCTTCTTATTTGTAAAGTTTTTAATCACTAAGCTTCTCAGAAATATTTTCAAGGTCTTGAGATTCTTTGCTCCACTAAGAACCTTTATATTTCTACTCAATTACATTCAGTTTGTATCTTTCTGTTCCCTTGCAAAAAGCTTGTCTCAAACTCTCCCTTTTCCCTTGCTATCTTGTTATCTCAATAGCCCCACACATTCTCATGAAGACACGATGTCTCAACACACTGAGGTGGGAACAATTTGAAATGGGATGGGTGGCTGTCATGTACCACACCAGGGCTCCAAGTGGGAACCAAAAATAGAAATAAACTAAGTCTATTCAGGGATTCCTGCTGCCAGTGGACTTTCCTTGGTTAGTTCTCCAAGGCTGTGTTTTCTGACTCATCCATCATAGCTTGCAGACCCAAACTTATAACCCATACATTATGTGTTCCATCAAGACAGTCAAGGTCCAAAAGTGGTTACAATCTAAAACAAGATCTTTACTCACGTGCTGACTGACAGCCACAGAACTGATGAAAATGGCATATTGCTCAATGTGCCAAAGTTACAGTGAAAACCTTCAAAGCCCCCACCATGGTAACAGTCATTTTCTTGGCTCCTCATCCAGTAGTGTACACTACAAGAACAAGGTCATCCAGAAACATGTATCAGCGTGGTTCCAGATTCCAAGCCATAGAACAGTCTTCCTGGAAGATTAGGAAAGTAAGGAAATCTGAGTTTCGTGTTAATGTCTCCCAAGTGCTCGTTTTTGGTTTATAACTTCTGGAAGTTTATGTCTGTTGCAGTCAGCTTTCTTGTTGCTGCGCAAAAAGAACCCAAACAAAAGTGGCTTGTAGAGGAATGGGTTTATTTGGCTTACAGACTTGAGGGGAGACTCCATCCTGGCAGGGAAAACGATAAAACGATGGCATGAGCAGAGGGCTGGACATCACCTCTGCCACAGCACTGCAAACAGCGGCAGGAAGGTGTGCCAAACACTGGCAAGGGGAAGCTGGTTTATAACCCCATAAGCCTGCCCCCAACAACACAGCTTCATCGAGGTTGTAAAACCCAAACTGCCATCAGCTGAGGATGGATCTATCAGAACACATTCAATTGTTTGTGGGGGACACCTGTATCAAACCATGACAATGTCTATTGTTCAAAGAATGTCAAGGATAGTTTGGGGGTTTTGTATGTAAATGCTGGCATTAAATTTCAGTGAATCGGGAAGTTGCTTTAAACTGTGAGAATTTTTTAGAATCTCCTTCCTGTGAAGATTTCTGAATGTCCAAGTTGCCAGCCTCTGGCCCAGTGTGATTTCTATTCCCAGTGCCTGGATCTCAGTGAGCTTTCAGCTAAGCATTTGTCTCTTCTTATTCCATAATGCCAACAACATTCCTTGCTCTCTGTCTTAGAGAATTGCTCAGAATTACAAATGCTACAATAACAGTGTGGCCAAGGATCACCACTGGTCAATTAATGAGAGGATTTTGGCTGATCAGGGCTGAGCTACCTGATGCAAATCACCGACTATTCCACATGCGATCTCTTGGCTGAGTTCAAAATGCCTGCAAGACTGCTATGCATAGGTAGCATGATGGCCACCTCAGACACCTCTGAGAAGTCCTCAGCATCCTGTGGCTGGGATGACTCTTGTCTAAGACTGAAGCATGATTTGACTCCATTTCAAGTAGCCAATTCTTCTTTAAGTATAATGTTATTAATACCTTAAACATACCAAATTGTAATAATAGGCTTCATAGTTGAAATTTCTAGGGTAAACTATTATAAGAAATAATTATTTCTGAAGAAACTGGGGGGGAGGAAGAAACAATGACAGCATCATCATTAATGTCATAGCAAGTGCTGTTAAAGAATGAAAACGTTTTAGAAGGCTAGAAATGAATCTATAGACAGAAGGACAGGATTGCTGTCTGCATCGATGCTTTTTATTCTTTCAAAGAGATTCTAGCTGATGGTTCCTTGACCGGAAGAAAGAAAAGCTTGGAGAAACTGTCTTGTGTTCAGAGCTCTTAGATCTAGACATGGGTTCAGCAATACCACCAAGAAATATGAGCAAGCATTAGCATGGAGCAGGATTAATGCTTTGCACATGGGGGATGCTGGTTAATATCCATCAACCAAAGTGAAAACACATTGGGTGCAGTGTTGCTTTAAGTGGCGGGAGAGGTGTTGCATGACAAGTAACTTTTTGACATTTACACTCAACTTCTTCCATGGGTTGCAGTCACATTTTGCAATATGAGGTGCTAGAAGAATTTATATTTGACACTGATTGAAAATAGGGTTTGTAAGTCACATCGAAAATGTACTGTCTGCAAGAACAAAATAAAGGCTGAACCAGCATGTTCCTTAATTACACCAGCAAAGCGTGTTCTCAACTCTGCAAGGGAAAATGATAGCAATTCCTTCAGCTACTAAGAAGAATCTCCAGTGATGGGAGCGTCTCCGCAGGACACCAAATGATGTGGACACCTCCCTCCACACCACTGTCCATGCTAACCATGGAAATCACTTTGCCGTTGACTGCATGAGGGCTGAGTTGAGAAAGAGAGTGAGAGCAGCATAGTGTACCCTCAGAACACCGAGAGCTGACACATATCCAAGCACTCTTTGCCCATTTGAAATCACCACTGGATGCCCCTCTTCCTGTGGGGCAGGCTGTATACTTTGCCCAAAAATGGTATAGCACTTTTAAGTTGATAAATAGTTTTCTTTTAAAACTGGCAACTGTACACCATGCTATGGAATATAATCCATAAGGATAACTCGTGGCATTTGTATCATGCTTTAGAAAGGGTTGTGGAGTACATTGTGTGTGTATGTTGAAGGAAATGCCCTCTCCCAGAATTTTATGTATTTCAATACCTAATTCTCAGCTGCTGGCAATATTTTGTAAAGTTGTGGAATATTTAGGAGGTGGAACCTTGCTGGATAAAGTATCTCACTTCAGGTAGACCTTGAGGTTTTATAGTCCAGCCCTGCTTGCTAACTGTTTTCTTCTTTCTTTCATTCTTTTGTTCTTCCTTTCTCTCTCTCTTTCTCTCTCTCCTTCTCTTCTTTCTCTCCACCCTCCTTAATCTCTGCAGATGTGATGATGTGACACTTGTTCTCTGCTCCTGCCATGTTTTCTTCACCATGATGGATTCTAGCCTCTGGAATTATAAATCAAATAAACTCTTTCCTTCCCTAAGTTGTTTCTGGTCAGGTATTTTGTCTCAGCAATGAGAAAGTAACTGATAACAAAAAAAATTGGTTCTGAGAAGTGGAGTCATTGCTATGATAAAATTGACCATATGGTTCATAGTCTTTTGGAACTGATTTGCAGGAGGAATGCTGAAAGATTTGGAACTTTGAACTAGAGAAGCCCTACAATGCTGTAAGCAGAGCTTAATGGACCATTCTGGTGAGTGTCTGAAAGGCCAGAAGGTCAAGAGAAATGCAAACAGTGGAAGCTTAGCTCATGAAGTTTTGTAACTGCGGAGCTGGGGGTTAAAATTTAGATAACACCCAGCAAACTCCAATGTAACTTAGAACTTAAGGAGTTCCCGAAGTCTATAAAGGTAAAAAATTAAAATTATAGACTACCAGAGCATAAGGTATAGTGGGAGACTTTATTCAAAAGAAAATGGAGAGTTACAGAGATCTCCAGCCTCCAGTGTGGAGAGAGCACGTGGGAGAGGTTTTAGCCAAAATCTATGCTGTTCAGCTAAACAAGCAGAAGAAGGAAAGGTAACAGAAGGCTCCCATCATGAGGAAAAAGGTTCATGTGGTAAAAATCTTGAACCTTCCTAAGGCCTGGAGATTTAGAAGTCCTCCTAGGAAGCCAAGTGGGAAGAAAAGAGGCTGGACTTTGTTTCAGTGACTTTTAAAAACCTTGGACAGGTAAGTCAGAGAGAAAGCTGGTTGGTCCATAGATGACCAATCAGTTTTAGCATCTAGGTTTGAGCTCCAGCTAGATGCACCTCCCACTCAGGGGGAGGGGGGTCAGGCCTGGAATATGTGAGCTTGCCTGAAGCTGTCACAGTTTCAAAGGAGAAAAGGGACTCTATCAGGAAAATACTCTATACTTATCTGTAGAAAAGAAACTGGCTGCATTCTTCATGTGTCCTGGGAACATGAATGAGATTGGATTTTCAAATAATGGACTATGTGTTTGGCTGAGAAAATTTCAAGACAGAGTCACATTGACTCTGTAGCCTGGCTTCTTTTAGATACCCTGACACAAATCTACAATGAAAAAGACAAAAACACAGGAAAGAAAGAGATGAAAAAAAATCTATAAAGCTTGGCATGGAAAGAAATTAAAAAAAAAAAAAAAACCTTAAAGTATCAGGCTCAGAAGCTGCAGCCTTCACTATAATTGCCAAAGAGACTACCATCATGTGACAACTTTTCTACAGTAAGAAAGATGAACCCAAGGGTAAGAGCTAACCCATCGAAAGCTCAAGATAAGAAACATTCAAATGCTTCTGAAGGACAAAGGTGTGAAAAGTGAGTGCTGAAGGCGGCCTCTGATTCCTGAGATCTTCACATAGCAGCTGTCACATCAGTACTCCATGGGCACCAGGCTTCATCCTGGTCTGAGAGCAGAACTTTGTAGTATAGCCCACTTGGTACCAGTCTTGAAAGAAGGAAATATATAATATGAAGGAATCCATCAGATATTTTCCTATGGTTCCAGAGAGACACTGAGGCTAAGCAGTGTGAGACAGGGTCAAAATCCCTTATAAGAAGGGCCTGCCCTGAGGCCTCTGCATGAAGCTGTGAAGGTGAACCCTAAATTGCAATGGAGACCCTAGGACATCAGAGATGTCAAGACCATGGGACATCTACCAAGAAAAGCTACAGGTTCCGGGTAGATCTGGCATATGGGAGAGGCTACAACAGCACAGATAGAGGAGCAGAGCTACCTACACCTCTTGGAAATCAAGAGGATTTCATCACAAGTCCCAGATATCAAACACAGTGCTTCTGGAGTTGGTGCTTGCCTGGCTGGGGTTCTGTCTTGCTTTACTTCAATCTTTTCTTGATATGTCCCCATTTGTCCCTTTGGGAATGGGAATGTTTGCTTTGTGGCATTTTATACTGGAAGTATGTAACTTGTGTTTTGATTTCATGCTGCTAACAGTTAAGACCGTCTCAAGTCTCAGATGAGACTTTGGGCTTTGGACTTTTGAACAGTAATGAGACTGGTACAGACTACGAGGTCTTTTAAGTAGGAAGAAATACATTCAGCATCATAAGATGGCCATGGAGTTCATGGCCAGAGGTCAGGGACAGAATGTGGTGGTATGAACTTAATGCCTCTCATAGGCTCATGTGTTTTAATACTTAATACCCAGCTGGTGTCACGGTTCTGGAAGGTTATGGAATTTTATGAGGTGGAATCTTGCTGGAGGAATATGTTTCTGGGGGTGAACCTTGAGGTTTTATAGTCCAGGCCTGCTTTTTGTTCTTTCTCTATGTCTTCATTGCTGAAATTACATTGTGACACTTGTTTTCTACCCTGCCATGTTTTACACTATGATGGTCTCTACCTTCTGGAACTGTAAGCCAAAATAAACTCCAACCTGAGTTGCTTCTGATCAAGTATTTTGTCCCAGAAATGAGAAAGTAACCGACATTAGTATGTATATGTGTGAGGGAGGGGAGGGGTGGCTTGCCTGTCATGGTGCTTGTGTGGAGGTCTGAGGGAAATAAACATTTAGAATGAATATGAAGGATTCCCATAGAGAAAGAACAATAAGCAGGGCTGGACTATAAAACCTCAAGGCTTGCACCCAGAAGTATTGAAAGGAAATAACTGAAAGGAAGGAACCTGCTCTTCAAGGTTTCTTTTGTCTCTGGATTAACAAAATGGTTGTGTACTGCATACCTGGTATTGCATTTGGAAGCATGAGAAGTGCATGTGTGGAGTGGGTCATGAAATGCATATGGTTCTAGGAACAGGGCATGAAGTCCCTGATTGGCCAATGAAGCCATTGGAAGCTGGACCATGGTTTGCAATGGAGACCCAAAGATGTTTTGGATATACCAGGACTGTGCAAGGGCTACCATGGAGCACTATTGGCTTGGAATGGAAGTTTTCCCAGCTACTCAGTAGTCAAGCTGGAGACAAGGAATTGGAAATTCCAGAGACTGTCAGTCACTGGTTGGACTGTCAGACTTGAACTGCAGATATGGGATGTTTGCTGATGTTTGTTGAGTTTGCATTGGCCCAGTCTTTCCTTTCTATGCCTCATAATAGTTGGAAATGTTTACTCTGTGCCATTATATGTTAAAGGTGGGTAACTTGTTTTGATTTTACAGAATTTATAATTAAAAGACAATCTTAAATCTAAGATAAAACTTGGGACTTTGGAAGAGCCTTAAAGTTTGTTAAAGACTGTCTGACCTTTAAGTTGGACTGAACATAATATAGATGATTATAAATCTATTGGGGGCCAGGGGTGGACTGTGATAGGTTGACTGAATGTCCCCCAATAGATTCAAACATGCATCATGGTTTCTCTCCATCTGCTTGGCTGGAGGAGGTGTCACCTAGGACAGATGCTAGGCTGCAACCTTAAGGTATTTCTGGGGGGGATGTGAAATTCCAGTGATACATATGTAAAGAGCAGACCTAGCTCAATTCTGGAGTTCCTGTTTTTGCTAGTTGGCGTTTTCAGTGTGCTTGCTTATTTGAGTTGGTGATGATGGGTTTCTCTCTCTGCTTGGATATGTGAAAGGGAGCCAGCATCTTTCACTTTTTTGAAACTTCCCCTGGATCTGTTACTTTAATAAATATTTTCCTCCCAAATCTGTGCCTGGTGTGGAGATTCATCCTAGTGGCATATGGCTGACTACAACACAATGTCTGTGAAGGATTGTCTAGATTAGAATAATCGAGGTAGGAAGACCTACCCTGAATATGGGCAGCATTATTCCATAAGCTGGGGTCCCAGCTAGCTGAACATGAATGATAATTAACCCCTATTATTGCATCCTGACTATGGATACAATGTGACCAGCTGCCTCAGGATCCTGCAGCCATGATTTCTGTAGGAAAATGATGGACTGCAACCACATATTGTGAGCCAAAATAAACCTTTCCTTCCTTAAATTGCTTTTGTCAGAGAAAAATAGTCTAGGTGCCCAATGAAAGAAGCCAAGCCATGAATACCCTAATACTTACCTGGGAAGATTGCCCAAGTATGTCAGGTATCAGGGAAGCTCTTGAGAGTCACATTGCATTCTCACCATCCCAGAATAGTTGGCAGAGTTACCTCATTGCCCATTTCTGTGATCAAAACTATCCTATCCCCACCACCTAGCAGGTCCCCAGTGTGTGTCAGTCACTTCAATATGTTCAGGGAAGCTGACTTGGTGTCCCACCCCCTGCCTCCCAAATTAGGAGAAAATACTGAATGGTCTGAATGAAAGCCTCATTTCCTTCCTCTTTCTGGTTTGGATGTGGACATGGTCCACTCTGGTCAAGTGAAACTGAGCTGTCCCTGTGAGATTTTCAGAAAATGCTTCCCACCTTCATCAATACTGTCCACACAACACCAGCATGATGCTGGCCATGCCTGGGAAGACTGTTTCATGTGGATTGGAATATATGCTAATGAAGGCCTTATTGTTTAAGCCATCATTTTTTAAAGAAGTCTCAATCATGCAAAAGCCTCAGTGCTGTTATTTCAACTAGTCCTCCCCACCCGATGTTTCCTATACAAACCCACAACCTTAACTTCATTCTATTTTTTTCTCACCATCTTCTTAGACGTACAAGTAAAGAAATTGCCAAATCAACAACGATAGTCATGGATTCTGTGTTTTTCTGTGTCTTATTAACAACTTTGGTCAACTGGTAAAGTCTTTGGACCATTAGACATCAAAAAATAATGTTTATTTCAATATATGCTTACATGTGGATGTATTCAGTAGCAAACTCTTTATGGGAGTCTAGGAATTCCTGTGGTTTAAAAATAATGATGACTGAGGATGGGGAAGGGGGGCAATGGGGAATTGGGGATAACAACTCATTGTTAGCCCACTAAATGTAACTCATTATGGACAATAAAAAAATAAAAATAAAAATAACGATGAAGTATAAATGACGTTTCAAGATATATAGGACAACTGGAAAGTAAAATGAACGTGTCTGCAAGTCCTATTAGTGACAAGGAGAATGTGCCCACAGTTTGTGCATATATATGTTAAGAAATTGCGAAATTTTAGCCAGTAGTTAATTATTCACAAGATGAAATTGTTCCAGATCCTTGACATTCTAGGCATAGGCTTCTTGTGAGTCCCTGGACCCTAGGGACATTTGGAATGAAGATGAAGGGCTCACAGTGGTCTATGTTAGGATTGCATTTGTGCAACCCACTGTCTCATTCTTCTCTGAAAGTCCCCAGAAGTCCTTAGAAGAAGCTGCAATGACTAATCAGGGATAAGTCGCTTTGCTAACTGACTGTTGGTTGGACAGATCTCAGCTATAGGGACTTCATTCCTAAGTGAACATCCACACCCTCACCTGCACATAGACAAACCCACCTTCTGGTCCCCTCTCATCACTGGCAGGTGGGAAAATTAAATTAGTAAAATGTGAGTCAAACAATTAAAAATCCATCAGAGAGAGTGTTTCACTTAATATAGACTCTACTTGACAAGTCGCTTCTCCTCCTGGTGGAATGTGTCATGTGAGATGACACTAAGTGGCAAGAATAAATCAGGATTGTTTAGTTGGGTAAAGAGAGAAATAAACTTGAATGGATTTAAAACGTAAGTTGAAATGGTATAGGTCCCTCTGATGAATGACAGTGATTTACTCTCAATGGTTTTATTATGCAGATTATGCTATTTGGTTTCTAGCTTTACTCAGAACAAATGACTGTGCCAAGGAGGAAAGCAAACAGAATCCTTATCAAGTGTCTCCTTGATGGGACTTGAAGCACCATGAAATTCACCATGTGCTGACCAATTTCACATTATCCATTGATCATTGAATTTCAATATCAATTTGACACTGCAATATCCTAACCAAAGTTTTTATCCCTTAATAAATATTCTGCTTATAATAAAAAGAACAGAATGAATATGATTTTTCTCATCTCCTTGTCATTTAAATAGGTTATTTTTTATTTTGCATCAGTATGTTTGTGTCCCTTTTTATGCCTCCATAGTAACTGTGAAAAATCAAGTGTTTCTGAGCTAAAGCAAAATGAAACATATTAAATAAATTGTCTCTGAGCCGGGCTTCCTTCTATGGTAGCTCGCCTTTTCCAGTTCAGCCTCCTTCCCTCCTCCTTAGACTCCTTCTCCAGTTCTCCATGATATCTTCTTGTCTTCTGTTTAGATTCTTCTTAATTTAAGTGCCAGAAGAATTTTTGTCCCCTTCCCCCCTCACTCCTACTCATGATCTATTTCTATAGAAAATATAAATAAAACAGATTCAAGAAGAAATAAATATACACCTGTGGATGAATTGATAAGGGACAATGGGAAACATTCCATCCAAATAGACAATGAAATCCTGCCATGTCAGCAACATGAGTGAACCTGGAGGTCCTCATGGGATCTGAAATAAGGTAGGTCACAGGTAGAATTTTAAAACATGTATTTGAGAGAAGTTTAGAATCAAACAGCAGCTACTAGAGGCTGGGAAGAATAGCAGTTGCTTAGCGGGTATAATGATATATACAGAAGCAAGGAGAACCAATGCTCTGTTGCACAGTACATACAGGACTATATTAAAGCAGCATGCTATGTATTTCAAAATAGCTGAAGAAGTTATTGTATTATTAGAAACCCATGACATATCATTGCTAGCATAAAGGCCCAAAAATAGACAAGGAAGAATGGTTTAGGACTAGCATGAGCTCTGAACATTGAGAAGGGATGATGTAACAGTTCCATTCAAATGATGGAAACTCACCAAGGTCTGCTGATATGCAAAGTTCCCCTCGTTAAATGAAATCATTAGCAGTGGCTAAAACACGAGGCATGGATAGAAGATTAGGAGAAAAGACGAAATGTCCTTCATAATTTTCAGCCATGGGGAGATTTTTGAGAAAGAACACATCTTACCTTTCACTCAGTTTTATCAATATTAAAAATGAAGAAATGGTAGAAAATAAGTATGACAAAGGGATACAGTATAAGAGAGTTGTGTCTTTTTGTTTGAAATGAATGCAACCTTAGAAGTCTTCTAGCTCCTGGTGAGCAAAGACCATTCCCTCTATAGCAAAACTATCAGCATGTACATCCGATCCATTTCTGTATAACAATGAATCATTCAATGTGAGTATTAAACCAATTTGTACAAACCCCATTATAAATTAAAGACATTGAAGGCAAAATGTTCCTTTTGTTCAATCTTGCATAGCTAGTGGTATATTTGGAGTGAAATCCTAGTTTGATTTGCTACATATCAAATGATCTATCCAATACTTTATGGTCTATAGAGTCTAGACTATGGCTAGTCTCAAAGTAGAAGCATATAAGTTTTTAATCTTTGGTTAACTCCGAGAATATTAAGATAAATGTGTTTTGATTATTTCTTTAATATAAGACCTAGGAGTCACACTTTAACAATTCATTTTATCATAAAATTCAATAAGCTTTCTAATAAGAGAAAACCAAATTGTTCAGAATGCTGAAATAAAAACTAACCAATTCTAATATTACCCTAATAAATTATTGATATATTGTTTCATATCTCACTAAAAGGCTTGTGAAATATTAAGGAAATATATCTGTTAGTTAGCTGTCTGATGCTGTAACAAAGTATTTGAGATAATAAACAGAAATCTATTTGACTCATAGTTTTAGAGGTTCTGATCCATGACCCGTTGGCCCTGCTGCTCCGGACTTGTAGTAAGACAGAGGATCATGGCGAGAGAATGCTACAGATCAACATCTCTCCAGGAAGCAAAGAGTAAGTGGGGAAAATAAACCAGGGTCCTATAATCCCTGGGAGGGTATGTCCCCAATGACCCAAAGTCCTCCTTCAGGGCCATACATTTTCTACCAGAGTGGTAAGGAACTTTCAGAACAAACTGTGGGAATGACCTATAAGAATGAACTATGGGCGCATGCCTTTAATCCCAGCACTCGGGAGGCAGAGGTAGGAGGATCACCATGAGTTCAAGGCCACCCTGAGACTATATAGTGAATTCCAGGTCAGCCTGGGCTAGAGTGAGACCCTACCTCGAAAAAAAAAACAGCAACAACAACAACAAAAAAAAAAGAATGAACTTTGGGAAGAGCTGTGGGAAATATGGTAACTAGGTGGTAATCTACTTGCTGACTTGACCTCAGAGTGCTGGCAGTGAGATGCATAAATTTCGAATGAAAGTTCCTTTCTGATAACTCAGCTAGTGTAAGAGAGAGGGTCCAGCATAGTTATCAGCCTACTCAACCCACTGTAAAGCCCAAGAGCCTGTCAAATAACCCATGCCCTTAACAGGAACACCCAGTTCTCATTATTATGCTTGTCATTCCTCCCAGATTATCAACATAATCAAGTAGACAACTGTCATCAAGCATTATCAACAAGGACTACCCTGGCTCTCCTTTTATCTGAGTACTGGGGAATCAAATGTGGGTCCTTCTGCTTTGCAGGAAAACGCCTTAACCATTAAGCCATCTCTCCAGTCCCTCCTTTTAAAAATATAATAGCACCCCCTCTTGGTAACTGCAATCCATGTCTGTCTTCCTTCATTAGAGGACAAGAGCCTTAAGAACAGGAAAGTGTAGCTTTCTCCAGGTCCCTGGAGTAGCGGAGGTATTCAATGGTCTTAAATGAATAATAAGATAAATCTTTTTGAAATTAAAAAGCATGGTATCAAATATAAACACTTTTAATTTTTACTAGTGTAAATTAGTTCTGCAAAATAACGAGTTTCAATAAAATATTTTCATACACATTAAAAATTAGGAGCCCAAGAGTCATGAGACTTCTCAGCAGTATTGCCAGAAACAAAAGATCACAGTAAAGTTCCCTGGAAATTTGGAAAGGAAAACTATATTAAAAAAAGTAAAAACTAAAAAAAAATTAAATTAAAAATAAAAGGCTGGAGAGATGGCTCATTGGTTAAGGTGCTTGCCTGCATGACTTCATGACCCGAATTCAATTCCACAGTATCCACATAAAGCCAGATGCAGAAAGTGGTGCATGCATCTGGAGTCTGTTTGCAGTGGCTGGAGACCCTGGTGCACCCATTCTCTCTGTCTGTCTCTCTTCTATCTCTCTCTGCTTGCAAGTAAATTAATAAACTTAAATACATATTTTTGCTCAAAATTTAATATGTAAAAAAATTGCTAATTCAATGCGACAGTATAAAAAAGATCCAGGCCTTCAAGTTCTCCCAAAATATTATTTCTTGTGACATTTTTCTCCCGAAATTATTGTACCAAATGAGGTATCGTTTAAGAAACAATCCTGATGAATTCAGCTGTTGTAATAGCAATCAAGGGAAAGGTGAGGGGGTTCTCAGTGAGGGGAAGGAAGTGTCCCATCAAGAGCAAATGTAGAGGAAATTCTCAGAGAGAGAGATAAAGTGTCCCATACAGCAGTGGTGGAGCAGGCTTACGGCAGTCCATTTATAATTAAAGTGGAAGGATAGAGATTTCCAGAAGTTACCAAAAGAAAAACTACGAACCTGACCACTCTGAGAAGATTTTTTTATTGTGTATGTGCAAAGTGTATGATTGATTTTCATTTCAGGAAAAAAAAGTTACAAATAAAATGAAATACAGTATGCTGTATAGATTAGCTGTAACCATAGTCATAACAAAAATTCTAAGCATTTATTTAAATATACCTATGCTACACATGTGCTAGAAAGGCAGGAATGCCAAAAATGTTGGCTGGGGTCAGGAACAGTGTAAGAACATAAAACTATTAAAATACCAATCCAGAAATACGTACAACCTTAATATCAATAATCCCAGCAGAAGCGCTTTACTCACTAACACGGGGCAAACACTAGAGGGAAAAAAAGCCCAGCTGAGCGAGCTTGGAAAGACCTTTTTCTGGTAAGTGAAAAACCAGGCTTAGGAGTTACCAAATTATGGAGTGCTATTTTACTATAAGCTTGGTAGAACTACTAGGTAGAACTAACTTGGTAGAATTTGACACTGTAAATCATGAAATTCATTATGAGGAGTATTTTATGTAGTTGTGCTGCAAATAGTACTGGTGTGAGGACTTCTGGACCCGGGATTATTATCGTATGCACATTGGTTTCTAGAAATAACACTAGTTTCTATAAATAACAATGTCCAGCCCATTGTGGAAACATTACTGTTATTAACCAACAATACTAACCAACCAGGATAAATCAGAAATCTCTGATTTTGCAGTTTCCAAACCCTGAAGATTTTTTTTGTAAAAAAAAAGATTTTTTTGATAAATCATTTCATGATGGGACGTGGCAACATTGTAAAGAAGTGGACAGAAAGAAAAATAAGAGAGAAGATTTAAATAAGTACTCTACTCCTTATGTCTGTCGATAGATCTGCCCCAAAGAAGAAGATATGTTCAGGAAAGTTGAGTAGAAGTTGGTGATGAATTGGACTGGGAAATAAGACATCAAAGAAGAAATGCTCCTGCTTCACACGAAAAACACAAGATGACACAAGAGACAGGACATGGGGAAGGAACAGATTTCAATAGTTTGAGAAATGGAATGTATATATATATATGTGTGTGTGTGTGTGTGTGTGTGTGTGTTGTGTGTGTGTTTTAAATATTATTAGCCTTAAGGAAGGAAGCATATATATATATATATATATATATATATATATATGTATATATATTTTTGAAATCTGTTTAAAGAGTCCAGTAATTAGTTGGACCTATAGGTTAAAGCGTTCAGGGGAAAAAAATAGATGACTTCTAAAGATTTAGAAGCCATCAAAGTAGTTATTGAACTTCTCAGCACTACTTGAGACTGACAGGGTTTTTAGGAGTGCCAACTCATGAAGGATGGGAGGAAGAGGAATCGGGGGAGGGGAGAGGCATACTGAAAGGAAGCGGTTAGCCCGACAGCAGCCCCCAACCAAAGAAAATTTCAGAAATGAGAAAGTATTCCATCCATTCACACGTGTTGAAAGACGAGCCCACAGAGATAAGGAACAGGGGGCACTGATGACATTTATGAAGGGGTTTTGATCATCTCATAGCCAAGGAAGCCCTGCTGCACTGGGTTGGTGTAGTGCACAGATGAGGAACTGCTGGAAATGCATTTCAGGACCCAAAGAATATGAGAAAGAAGGGAAAAGCATTAATATCGAACAAATAACACATTATTCCTTTATTTGCTTGACTAAGCACCTATATCCCCCCCAAACTGCCTATTCCTTTACTAACTTTTCTGAAATCTCAGATGTTCCAATTTTGTCATCAAAACAGAAAAGGCCAACCCAAACCACGAAACCACAACTTGTCACATTCCTGACTTCTATTGTCACTGCTAGACTCTTTTGGGCATGGTCCTCAACTACACGTGTCCTCTCTCTCTCTCTCTCTCTCTCTCTCTCTCTCTCTCTCTCTCTCTCTCTCTCTCTCTCTCTCTCTCTCTC